>JASMMZ010000013.1:1351964-1499210 GCA_038502455.1 Anisogramma anomala | reverse complement strand
CTCTGCCGATACGTGGGATCTCTTTGGCTTCGTGTGGTCGCCAGATTTACCTTCCCTCAGTCTGGCTTCTCCGGACAAGCCCGGCCGGCGAACCGCGCAACCAATTTCGAGGAACCCTGCCAGGCCACGCAGCTGATAGGGCGTCGGGCGCTGGTACGAGATATGTCTCAGGATAGTTCCGGCCTCCAGGACGCCGAAATCGATGATGGTGGTGGGGCCCAGGCAGTAGATGGTGGGTTTACGGGAGGATGGGAACGGAGAAGGAAGAAACACAATCTTGATCTACTATAGTCCACGCCCCGTGGCTTGGTGGCATTTCCTTGTAATCCCCGCCATCGTTCTGGAAGCACGTGGCAGTGAGTAGCGAAGTATGGTCCACGCACGCACACCGCCACTTGGATGAGAGGTAGGTAAATATGCGACGGTCCAACCTACCTAGTAGTCTAGGCGCTTCCATTGTCAGTATCGTGCTGTAGCATCGTGCTGGTTCTCCTCGGCTGCGTCTTTGTTCCCATTCATGCCACTGTCCCAGGCAGGGCTCCCGACCTGCAGGATGGTTTGCTTCTTGTTCGGGAAACCCGAAATTTATGGGGCGAACTACGGGGCATTCGAGACATGCCCCCTGCTACAGTATATTGAAGGCGGCTGCTGTAGTGGGAGAGGAAAATGTCCGCGCACGGTATGGCCGACTATCTGCTCCTCGAGGCAGTGAAACATGCATGTCTTGCAACAAGGCTGTGCTGAAGTCAGATGGTGATCTTTCCATACCTCAAGACATGGAATTCCAGACAAGCGGTTCTCTCAGCTTGTTCAGCCTTTGTGACAGGCAAACGTTCTTGCTGGTACCCGGCCTTTCTCTCACGACCCTAGTATTCGCCCAGATATTACAAGAATGGAAAACGTACAGATATGGCAACCAATTTGTGAACGCAGGATGCCGGTACAAGTTTTCTTCTTCACATTGCAGTGCGCGACTGCTGCTCTACTCCATGTTCGGCCCCGCGAATCAGCTCCCTCGCTCCTGCTCTTTCGAGACGATGACGATGACGATGATATGATATTAGCAACTTAGCACAGCTTCGCCGGCGCTGCCATGTTGGCCTACCAGTAAGAAAAACCTCCCATCATCTCAAGACTGAATCAGACCATTCTTGCCATCCTATCTGACACGCAAACATCAAACAAACCAACACGCGCCCTTTTCAACTCTACGTTACCTCGAATCATCTACGCCGGCTCGCCTCGGCCCTGCCCAGGTTCCGTTGACCTCACCACAGAAACAATGTCGCGAGGCACAGGCCGCGCCGTCGAGAATACACTCATCGTCCTCCTCGCCTTCGTCCGTCCGTCCCCTGCCCGATCCCATCCCACCGCACCCCACTGCCCTCCGCCACTAAATCCCAACGCCCAAAGCAGTGCCCCCCTACGCCGTCGCCCTCGTGACCGGCTTCGGCATCCACTTCGCGGTCAACCTCGCCCTCACCTTCCTGGGCGCCTGGGTCGCCGGCATCGCGCACGCGGCCGTCCTCGTCGCCATCGTCGGCCTGCGCGAGAAGGAGCTGCTCCGCGCGCGCCGCCAGGACCGGCCGCTGCGCGCGGCGCCCCTCGGCACCCGCGCCGGCGGCGGCAGCGGCAGCGGCAGCGGCAGCGGCGGCACCGCCCCGCCCCGCAGTCCGGCGGCGCCGCTGCTGTACACGCAGAAGGCGGGGCGGAAGAAGATGACGGGCTGAGGCGTGGGCGGGCGGGGGGGCGGCAGCGTGGCCTGGCGCGGGACGGCGTTTTCGGAACAGCGCCGTGCGAGCCGGACATCGTGGGGAGACAACAGACCACGGCGAATGAGTCACTGATATCGCTGCATACCTAGAATTTACATGCGTTTGGTGCGGTTTTGATCGATCGCGTGCCGTGTTGGCGTCTTCACCGGCATTCCAGGGTCCACCGACTGTGACATTTGCACTGCCACTCGATTCCGTTTCGTCTTCCAACAGTCTCCGATGAGACTATGACAACATCCTACTTCCTCTGTTGTATGGATTATGGATTCACAATGGTGGGCCCGACACGCTGAGAAGTCATGCCAAGCCGTGGCAAGGCTAAGAGTTGCCCATTTGGGACCGGTCTGAAAAAGGTAGCTCCCGATCACTGTGGAAGAAAGATCAGATGCGAAGGACTGAGTTCACCGCACAACCTGATTTTCCAGTGCCGGAAGGAGTGGTCCAAAGGACGGAGCTACTATTAGCGGGCCGAGCAAGGATGGTGCCTGCTTCGCCTCAGGTGCTGCTCCTCACGGTGACCCCGCCGTGACCCCGCCGTGACCCCGCCATGACCCCGCCATGACCAGCTATCCCTGCCCACGTCGAGATCCTCCTGCTGCCTGTCTCTGCCTCTAGACGGCAGCCACGTGCAGGTGCAGGAAGGCGCGACCCATTTGCCAGCCCCCACCGCAGATTCGAGCCCTCCTCGCGCCCTCCTCGCGCCCAAGTTTGCTGGTTCCAGAACACAAGACAGGCAGAGACGAAAACCCCGTGCGCTTGCTTTCTTTTTCATTTGGCGCGCTGTCAGGTTCCGCGACCAGACATCTGCCATTCTTGGTCCTGCATCTCGTTCCATCCGCTGAGCCCAGAAACCCAAAACACCAGCCCGAAACCCCAGAAACCCCAGAAACCCCACCAACGCAGCGACAGGAACGACACCCGACTGTTGCACGAGCGGTCCGCGCCCTCGACCTCCGCGGCCGGTCTGCCAGTCTGCCACAGGCCACAGGCCACAGGCCAGTGGATCGAGGCCTGCTTCATCTGAGACACACAGCTGCGTGCAGCTCTGCTAGATCTCCAGATCGCAGACATTGTGTTTCGTCTTGGGCCGGCCAAGCACCCATCTACCGAATTCGAGCATTGCGCCTTTCTTTGCCTTGTGCCGTGTGCGTTTCCTGCACAGCTTCTCCCGACCCGACCCGACGACTTGCATGCTGCCACGACGTGCGTGTCGGCGCGCTGCCTTGCGAACACGTCCCGCCCGCGAACATCCCCACCGAGTACCTATCTATCTACCAACTGTCAACCCCGGCCACGACCGAGTACGACTGACATCCCGTACGCCTTGCATACGTGCTACAGCAGCACATCTCATCCCGCATATCCAGCAATCTCGAACGCCGTTGCGGTGCCTTGCCTTGCCTCGCCCTGCGTGAGCCCGGCCCGCTGCGCTGCGCTGCGCTGCGCTGTACCGTATATATATATATGACAAGCCACACAAGCAACGGCCTCTTCAATGCGAACACGCGCCCATGAGTGGAGACATGAAGTCCGACACTTCTTCCTCCGCGCTTTCGCCAGTCTCACTCCCCCAGCCCCGGATCGGCCCCTCCAAACCACCCCTCCTTGCATCACAGCCCAGCCCACCCGCTCCCACTTCCACACCCACTCCATCTAGTGCCCATGCCCACGCCCACGCCCACGCCCACGCCCACACACGCTTACAGAACGCCTCGCCCGCCATCTCAAGTCCCGGCCTGTGCCCTGCATCCTCCACTGCCCCCACCTCATCCTCTCCCACTACTTATACTGATGATTCCCGAGCTGGCTCTCGCAAGTCACGGTCGTCTCAGCGGAGGTCTACGCTCCCCTTTTCCTTTCCCTTCCTCCAGTTGAGCTCCCACATCTCCGTCACCTCTCTGGTATCTTCCACAGCCGAGGGGAAGCCCATACCCCTCGACGGCAACACTGCCGCCCATCGGACATCGGCCCTGCGGGAGCTGAACAGTAACTTTCCCTCGCCACTTGCTCGCCACCGCTATGCGAAGTCGTCGGGGGCACAGAGCAGCACCTACTCCCAACCTGTCATCGTCCGGACATATACTGGTCCAACCGGCTGCCGGGGCCATTCCCGCTCCGACTCCAACTCCGCCCGCCACCTGGGTCCCTCATCGACCACCTCGACTTCCATTTCCTACATCTCCCCTGTTGCTCACTCGAGACCCGCCGCGGTTCGGCAGAATGGTTGCATGGTGAATATGGGGCGTGGAAAACCCAACAAGCAGGTGCCCTGGCCCTGGCGGCAGGACCAGAAGCAGGAACATCCCGCGGACCAGCTGCCGCCTTATGATGCCTTTTCCTTCAAAACGATCATGGCCAATATGCAAGCGCAGTCGAACGAGGTAGACAAGGCCCTCGATGGCATCGCCGAGATTTATGCCCGCTCGCGGTACAGCTTGAGCAACCAGTACGAGGTTCACGTCGCGCCCCATGGCTCCGGCGGGACTCGTACCAGTTCCGTTCCATCACTGTCGATGAGGAGGAGAGGCCACGCAAGAAATAGTCACAGCCATAGTGGGCCGACTCTCCAAGCCATTCAGTCGGATGACGATGACAATAACAGCAGCGCCAGTGCTCGAGGACAACGCAGACGACGGAACACTGGGCGGCGCCGGAGCGCAGCACACAGTACTCTCGAGACCATCATGTCTTCGAGCAGGTCATCAGAAGAGGACAAGACGAGGAAGAAACCAGCTGCCGAGCTCGTCGAGCAAGCTCGTGGCCGTGCTGCCTCGAAGTCGGACCGGAGTGGCTCGGGATCCCCAAGCACGGACGCCAAGGGCAAGAACGTCCAGCAGGACAAGGATACTTCCCGCCACCCAACGCGGAAAAGGTCCAATTCCTTCGCCAACGCCATCCTATACGCGGATGCGTCCAAGAACCAGATGACTGGTGAGACCGCGTCGCCACGGACGTCGTCTTCTGCCCTCCTGAGCGAGCCATCTCTGCCGCAGACGTCCACCAGTCACTTGGAGATCCGGACGACGATGAACGATCTGTTTGGCGATTCGTCGACCCAGGGCAGCCAGCCCGTGTCACCCGACGGCAGTGAGCAGACCGTGACGCAGTTCCTTCAGGGCTTGGCGCCTCGGGACGAGCCCAAAGCGTCAGGGCCTGGCCTCATCTCCGGTCTGAACCACTGGGTCCCGTGGAAGAGCACCCTGGCGACTCCGGCCGCCTCCGGCTCAAGTGAGGCTGTCGGCAGTCTCCGTGAGCTGCTGAAGACCGTGAATGTCAAGAACAAGGGGAAGGGTGTCGAGCGGCCGCAGTGAGGGGCGCCTTCGAGCAGCATGCGGTCGGTCTGTTGTGCCTTCCCCACCCCTCCTGCCCCGGCTCTGGCGCCCCGGTGGATATGCACGGGCGTATCAACAAAACAAAAAAAACAAAAAAACCGGCCCAAAATGTAATTGGTCACGATCTAGAAAAGGGACAAAAGAAGACGGGAAAGCTGCGTGATTCACATACCCAGATACGGGAATTCCCTTTTTTTTTTTTTTTTTTTTTTTTTTTTTTTTTTGTGTGTGTGTGTGCCTTTTTTTTCCCCCTCTATCACAAGGGATTCATCGGATCAGCTGCGGAACCACAGAACCATGCATGCAGTTGACGATTCCATGGCCGGCCAAGAGGCCTGCCTGCCTGCCTGGGTTGGTCATGAGTATACGAAGCGTGATGGCGCTCTGGACTTCCTTGCTTCCGGGGACGGATGGATGAGAATGGTGGTGGCCAAGCCCTTACCTAGGCCTTGCGTGTAGAATACAATACAATACCTACATAGTCATAGGTCGCAAAAGTGTTCCAGCTACCAGTGAGTGAGGTGAGTGACTTGCGGCACATACACGCTATGACAGGCGAGCGATTCCACCACCAGCCAAAGCACACGAGAAAGGCTGCTTGCTGTGTTTGGGCATGGGAAGGCCGGCTAGGTGGGTGCCGGCTACTTCTCTGGTGCATGCGGCGTGTCGAAGAGTGCCAGGCCCTCTGGACACAACCTACTTGCTCTGTCTACGTACGTACGTACGTAGTAGTAGTAGTAGTAGTAGTAGTAGTAGTAGTACCACCCAGAGGACCCAAAACGCCTGGGAGAGGATATCAACAGCGCCGCTGCGACACCACAGGACCAGAGCTTGATTTTTTTTTTTTTTTACCTCTTGTTTTTTTTTTGCTTTTCTTGTTTTGATTCCTGCGATTCATTCACCTTTCGCTCCTCCGAGAGCAGCAACTAAACGCTTCAGATCGGTAGGTAGGTATGTGATGCTTTCTTTGGACCGCCGCCCCACTCCCCCGCCCGCTTCCCCGTGAAGAATGACAGCCCCACACGCCTGCGTCCACCAACAAACTCCCTGCAGGCGAGCACGAACATCGAAATAAATAACAAAACAGGGCAGTGCCGTTTCCCCACCGCCCCAGCCCGGGCAACGAATGCTCCCCGACACCACGCCTGCAACAATCAAAGCGACCTAACCACCCCCCTTCTCCAGCGGCACACGGGGCTGTGCTGCGCCGCTGCCAACAGGCGCTCGGCGTGTGCCATCGATCCGCGCCTTTCTAGGAGCCTTTCACCTTCGGGGCCATCCACGAGAGGCCTTCCCGATGCATTCGGTTTCTCCGTGCGACGCCCGTATGTCCAAGTCTGCCTGCTCCTTCGCGCCGGGCTGTGCGCTTTCGATGCCAGCCCGTGGTGGTTCTGGGTGGTGTTGCTGGAGACTCGGGGTGGAAGGCTAGGCGCACGTGCCATGCCCTCGATCATGTTACGCGGTCTCCATGTGGCGCCGTAGCCATCCTTTGAGACGATACGCTTTCGGGTAGCTGATGGCGCCGGCCAGGTTAACGATCCGGATTGTTGACTGGTCGAAAATCCCGGACATCACCAACAGACTCGACAATCCTTCCCATCCCGTTGCAGGCCTGTCGCTTGACAGCAGGGTGCCAGGCCAGAGTCGCATCATTTCCTTCCAGATGTCAGTGACTGCGATAAACCCACCCTTGTATCCTTTGCGATCATCGTAGCACTTTCTCCAAGCTTGTGCCAGAAGTCAAGCGCCGCATGATCGAGTGGTTCAACGCCGGCCTGGCCAGCACCACCCATGCTCGCCCATTCGGAGGGATGCAAGTCTTTTCGCTATAGTTTCTGCAACGACCCCGCCTCAACATGCGGGCGCTTGGACTCGCGATGGGCATCGCTCGGCTCGGGCGGCCGCTTTTTGGAGTCCTTGCCGGCCGACGACGACGCTGCAGCCGCACTTTTCTCGGCTGCTTTGCGGGCTTCGCGATCCTTTCTTTCATTTTCACGCCGCAGCGCCTTGGACTCGAACTCGTGCCAGTCGCCTTCGATTTCTTGGAGCCTGGAAAAGTCGTTAGTATTTTCAGCATCAGCGTGGGACCATGGGAGTACTGCTGACTCACTCCACTACTTGCTGTGGACCCGGTGCTTCTGTGGTGAAGTAGGCATGCTCCAGAATCTGGGCAGCGGTCGGGCGCTTGGCGGGATCATAGCGGAACATCTGGAGCATAAGCTCAAAGGCTGCAGGAGGCAGTCTTGCCTTGTACTGTTCCTCGAACACGTTCGGTTTCCTGACACCCGGTCGTAGCAGCTCAAACCATGGCATGTCGATCAGGCCTGGCCATTCGGACCTGTGTGGCGTTCCGAGCATTGAGTAGATCTTGTCTAGCTGGCTGATTTCACCGCCATCGCCGGGAAAGATGGCGTGCCGGGTGAAAATCTCGATCATGACACATGCCGCACTCCATATATCAACTGCAGGGCCATATTGGGTCTCGCCGAGGAGCAGCTCTGGGGATCGGTACCAGATGGTGATGACGCGGTTGGTGTAGTCGAGTTGGTGCCGCTTGGCGTAAAAGCGGGCAAGTCCAAAGTCGGCCAGCTTTAGGATGCCATCACTGCTAACCAAAATATTGGCCGCTTTGATGTCTCGATGGAGGACGCCACGCTTGTGCAGGTAGTCGAGGCCGTCAAACAGCTGTTTCGACAAGTGCTTCCTGTGGGCCGCATTGAGCGTGAAGGTTGGGTGGTTGAGGAGACCGGTGAGATCATGCGACATGTACTCGAAGACCATGTAGCACTCATTCTTCTCCACCATCACTTCCAGCAAAGCCACAATATTGACGTGCTTCAGGGACTGGAGCAACTTGATCTCCCGGACAGCTGTCACCGGGAAGCCATCTCTCTCGCCTTCCATCCGTATCCTCTTCAAAGCTACCAGATTCTTGGTGTAGACATGCAATGCCTTGAAAACCTTGCCGTACGTGCCAGCACCGATAACAGACTCATTGCCCGGCTTGCGGAAGTAGACAGACTCGGATCCGATCAAATCGCCTGGAAGGCTTGGTCTTGTCTTGAGACGCCTCATCTTCTTCCTGACGATTCGCACTCGAGGCTCTCGAGGAGGTGGCTCCTTGAGCGGTTCTGGGCGTGGCTCTTGGCGGGACTCCTGACGTTGCTGCCTGTGCTGCCCAGCTGCCTTTGCTGCGCGAGGTTCGGTAGGCACGTTTCGGGGCAGATCTCGGTGGTCTGCAGGGTGTTTTGAGGGAGCGTGATCACGATGATCGCGAAAGTCGCGGAAATCGCGAGGATCACGAGTGCTCTTAGCGTCTCGAGGATCTCGGCGGTCTCTGAAGTCTCTCATGTCCCTGCTGTCCCTGGCATCCCTGCTATCTCTAACATCTCTGATGTCTCTTGCGTCACGGGAGTCTCGAGGATCATGACGGCTTGGCTCCTTTGCGTGGGTGGGATCCTTCTTCACCGGGGCACTGAATTTAGACGAAATCTCCAGCTTCGGAGTGGCAACTGGCGGCTTTGGTGTCAGCTTGAGCGCAAAGCTGATCTTTTTCTCCGCTGCAGGTCCTGTTGGCGGTGGCCGGCTAGTTGGTGGTGGCATTGGCTTTGCATCGCTCTTCTCGTCAGTGCTGGTGTCCTCAACCTGCAGCTCTTTCGGAGGCCTGAAGGGATTGTCCGCATCATGTGCCCTGGTCTCTCCATGTGATGATGTCGAGTCACCTCCATTTGATGTCGCACGAGGCGTAGCTCGGCCTGAGCTTATGTCGTCGGGTTGACTTGATGCTGCGCGAGACCCATTGCCAGATCCCCAGTGGCCACTCTTAAAGCCACCGCGCGCACCTCCGCGGCCACCTGAACCATTGCCTCGATAGCTGCCAGAGGAACCTCTGTAGCCCCGACCCGCAAAATGTGCACTGGGCCCTGTTGGGGTACCTATTGGTGGAGCGTTGGCTGAGCTGCCTTGTAAGTGAGTTGCTGGACCAGTTGGGGCATAGCCATTCGGCGGGAACTGTGGTGCGAATTGGCTGCCACAGACGTCAGTACAGTACGTTGCAGAATGTGCAAGTTTGTGGAGTGGTGATACTCACGTTTGAGGGGAGACTTGTTGCTGGCCTGGCCAGTTGCCTCTCCCACCACTAGGGTAGGGCGCTGATGCTGAAGGCGAGCCCTGATAAGTCGAGCCAGATGAAGAATGTGCAAAGTTCCTGGAGTCGTTTGGGCCCTGGCTGAAGTGACCTCGCGCAGAGTATTGGCCACTATATGCGCCACGGAAATTTCCTCGTGCCGACATGTTGACCTCAACACTGTTCGCACCGGTTGCAGGGTCTGAACCGTCGTCCCTGTGCCAGGGATGAAGACTTGTGTTCTGGATCTTCTGTGAAAACAGTTCTCGGGACTCTTTCGGCGTAGGTCCGCGAGAGGGAGGGGAACGCCAAGTTGAAGTTCGAGAATGATTGGAACCTCCACGGTCGGGTTCGGTGGTGGGGCAGTCTTTGTAGAATGGGTCTTGGACGAATGACTCCTGTCTGCGATGCAGTGGAGATGGTGTCCAGCGTTGCAGAGGAGTTGATGGGCGATGCCGGTTGGTTGGCGAAGAATCGCTGGCCGCGAGTTGTGGGAACGATCTCTGTCCAAGGGGCACAAGATTAGGATTGCTAGTGACGACGCTTCGGTCGAGTCCTGCAGTCGGTGGCGGGAATACCGGTCGGTCCAGTTTCTCCACCCTGGGCTGTACAAGGCGCGTCGGCTGGTGTTCTCGTAGGGACAAAGACGACGTTGCATGGGTCAACCGCGGAGATGACGGTGTGAGATGCTGTTTTCTATCGGTCCTGTGAAGAACTGACTCCCGCCGAGGTCGCTGCACTCGCGATGCAAGCGGATGAGGACCACGGCCCCTGCTACGCTGTCGTCTGTCCGGGGAGCGAGGTCGAGGAAACGGTGGCGCAAAGCCCTCGAAGCGTGCAGGACCCCTGGTGCGAAAGGGCGCAGCGTGGGTGTTTTGGGATGAGTGTACAGTCTCGCGGCTGCCGAAACTGTCTCGAGGGCTCGGGCGTCGAAAGCGAGGCGACGAGCCAGGCGGACGCTGACCAAAGCGTCGAACGCGGTCTCTGGATCTCTGACGGTGGTCTGGGGCAGGATGGTGATCGTGTTCGGGGCTGCTTGAGCGCTGCCGTGGGATGTGCAAGCGAGCGGAGGTGTTGCGGTGCCTGGCTAATGGAGCTGGTTTGTGGCAATCTGCGTGGGCAGGTGCATGGCCTCGAGCAACATCTCTTGCACCTCCAAGGTTGGCGGGGTATGGGGCTTGTCTTGGTGGAGACCAAGGTGGATAGGAGGACTGACGGGTGTCCCTGTTGAGGTGGGCTGTGGAGCTTTGCGCCCTTATGCTGTTGCGAGAGCTGGTGTCGTATGTGGTTGCATGATGACCAAGTTGGGGCCCATACTGTGGTTGCGGGTGTGGGTGCGGGTGCGGGTGTGGGCGAATGGGCGAGGAGAAATGCGCCAGTGCAGGCGCAGGCGGCGGGAATTGCATTTGACTTTTGGTGGCCTGGCAGGCCTGTGTGTTGGCATGTGAGGTAAGGTACCTGTAGCCGCTGCAGAGACAGGGTGACACGGTAAGTACTGCGTACGCGTACTAGCCGCTATCAGATATCAGACACAGCGCTGACCAGCTGCGTTGCAATACCCAATGCTGCTTTCAGAGCAGATTGTTGGTCTGGTCAGTATCCAGCAGAAAGGCAGGCAGTCCTTACCTTCTGCAATTGATCTGAATCTTGAAATGTGATTTAGGGACCAGAAGTCCAAGACAACAAATTGAACAAGTCAAAGCCCAAGATTGGCGATTGGCCCCGAGTTGGAATGTGTCAAGTCGCAAGCCTAGTGAGTGACCATTAGCCTGCAGGCTCAAGGTGAGAGATGGTCTGGGTCGGTCTTGAGCTTTCTGGTTGTTTCTCCATTCCCATGTGTTGTAGGGGTTGTGATTGTTTTGGTGGTGGTCTTCAGTTGGATGTTGGTTGGCACCCAAAGGGCAATTCTTGAGTTGCTGATTGCAGGAAAACCCTCAGTATCCCGATGTTGATGTAAGGGTTATGTGGTGCAGTTGATTGAGAAGACAGCCTTCGAGAATGTGCAAGTGCAATGGCTGGCGGGCATCAACATGCCTTGCAGACCATCCCAGAGTGCAGCACTGTTTTTCTGTGGGGAGTTGCAAGCGTGGTGCTTGGTGCTTGGAGAAACAAAGCCCTCAGCATGTGAGCAGATAACATCCACAGCAGTTCCAGTCACTCGACACAACGTCTGTTGAGGAGCAGTTGACTCTGGTCTGCTTGCAACAGCTTGCATCAATCAATCATCCAAGCTTCTGCTCCCAGGCCAGAGATGCCTCCTCCATGACGGTGTGCCTTGAAGGTTGAGGAGGGCGGCTCCTTTCTGTGCAATGACAAGGACATGTAGGTCACCATCCACCAGTGCCATGATGCCCTACTCTTCATTCAGCCCACATGATCCAAAGCCAGCACCCAAGTCGGATCATCCGGCAGCAGTGGTACTCCAGTCAGAACCTGCATGAACCAGCGATACTTCCAAGCCTGCCATGGCCCACCGTCCTTCATTGACCCTCCAAGACATCGACATCAAGCAGCATAGCATCTATATACTGTAGTAGTACCAGTTTACGGAAACCCACGCCATCCCAATCTGCGACAGGCATCGTGGGATACTCTTCACCAAGGCAAGTTGTGCTTGCCATACAAGCTGAAGACACGCTAGAGTTCCATCTCGGCAGGAGGCAAGTCTCAGTGATCATATTCCCAGACAGAGTCCACCAGTTTCCACAGGTTGTCGACCAGCCACACACAGACGCGTCAGGTTCCTGAGGCTCAGTTGTTGTTGAGTGGCTCTTCTGAAACCCGCACCGAAAACAAAATCCAGGGACAGCCGGAGAGCCGAGCATGTCTACAGTATGGAGAGACCTGTACCGAGTGGTCATGTTGTCGCCACTATATTTCGCCGTAGTGTGGTCGCAAATGGTGTTGGCATGAGACGGATGGTACACAGGCCTGCCAATTGCAGAAAATCCGTCTCCGAGAATGTTCCAAAGTCCCAGCTTCTGCTGTCTCTAGTGCGACCAGAGCAAGGATGAAGGAAGGGGTTGCCAATTGCACCATCATGAGAACATCACACCATGCAGATATTGGTGACGATGGCATCTGTACAAGACCTGACTGGGCAGGAATGCCATGTAGGGTATGAAACACGTGTGCGCCTTGCGGCTCGTGACTCCCTCAGCCAAATTGTATGTGTCATTACCACTGACCTCCTCTTGATGCCTGGGCCCAGCCTTCAGGTGCGTGGCAGTATCGAGTGCGAAACAGGCGGTTGAAGACGCTGAGCAGGGTTATAATGCCCAAAGGGAGTCCAGCGTGAGGCAAAAGTAGATGTTCGGATGTTAAGTAGGACGCCGTGGTGCCAAATACGTTGTCATGTTCCCCAAGAGAGACGTCAATGGCGTGCGAGGTTGGCGTTGAAATGGCTCAGATGATGGCGCAGCCGTTGCGGCCACGAATCCCCCCATTTCAATCCCGCGCCACATAAACATAACCCTGCGGCTGGAGTTGGGTAAACAAAGGCCATAATTCTGGGTGACATATCAGATGGTTGATGGAAGTCTGGCTCTTAGTGACGAGATGCAAATTGGTGGTTGAGCACAGTGGTTTCTATAACAGGTTGGGCTTTGGGGAACCGGAAATATGGGATCTTCAGCTGATGCAGCAGGCACGGACCAGCTGAGTAATCACCTCTGACCCGCAATCCTGGGAGACGGCGGACAATCACAAGAATTAGGCCGGGGCGTCATGCGCTTATCAGACGAATTGAACTCTAGTCCTCTTTTATATTGTTCATGCACATTTCTGCTTGGAATGGTAGAAGCTGGCATGCAGTTGATCGGTTATCCCACATTCCCTTTAATAGCGCATGCTTCTCATCTGTCGCCAGCGACAACTGCTCTTTTGGCTGGCATGACAGATTCGTCGCACAGGTAGCAAGACATTGATAACCCCCATATTCCTCCCCACTTCCGCCGCAAGTGCACATCAGCACATCACCTTCCCTGTCCACAATGGCATCTTCAATGTTAAAAACATACGCTGCCTACCCCTGGTGATACCCCACAAAGGTGCTGGTCTCGTGGTGCCTCAGGGTGAGGGGCATGTCGTAGAGCCTGTACCCGCCATGGCCGTCCTCGGCTAGCCCATTGACGGATCTGTTCAGCTGGCAAGTCCAGCCGTTCTGCGAACAATTTTGGGAATTATTCTGGAATCCTTTCTGGAAACCATTTTGGGGCTGGTTTCTGTTCCTTGAGCGGCAGTTGGCCGCAAGGTATTTCTTTTTGCCGCAGTGGATGCAGGGAGGCAAAACACTTTGCTGATTAGAATTCTGACCGAGACTGTTCCGATTGTGGACGCCATTCCGGGGCCCAGGCATGGGCTTGAAGAAGCACTTGGCTGCAAGGTGGTTCGATTTGCCGCAGTACATGCAGGGGGGGAGGACATTGGCCAATGATGTTCTTTGCTGTTTAGGAGTTGGGCCCATTATGGATACAGGACGGTTTTGGAATGATAAATTATTCTGCTGGATAGGTTTCCGGCCCATTCCATTTCCCTTACCATTTCCGTTCCTACTCTGGTTTCGTTTTTTGATATTGTTGTTGGGGGTAAGCCAGCATGTGTGAGAGGAGTGGCCTGCCCGGCCACAGAACTTACATTCTCTATTATTATTATTATTTTGCACTAACCCTGTCATTTCGAGTTGCTGCCTATGGTAGTAAGTTGGCGATTGATTGTGAAGCAGGGAGGGGGACATACAAACTATACTCTTGTCTATAGCAGCTTCGAATCTTCATGTCACGGTTCAGTTTTATGTTATTGGCCTTGATCAACCTCCCAGGGTAGGTCTTTACTTGGCCGAAACTTGAAATTGGCTTATACACTCAGCAAGAGACAGAATGGGCAGTCGAAGATGATCAGAGCATTGTAAGCGCAAGCACCCACTTGTTGGCTCTGAATGCCGGCTAGTTCGAGACTATTGTTTGCTATGTGGGCTATTGTTGCTGGGGCTGGCATTGTGTGTGCCAGGTCCTCTGTGTGTTCTATTTCAGAGCGTGTCTTTGTGTGCCCTGTCAAAGCCAGTGGCAAAGCAACCAAATTCTGATCACAAAACTCAATCAGCCAAGTCAAGGTGCTGAACAATTGTGCACACTTGATGGATCCTTGTTGGAAATGGCCTCAAACGCTTGTTTAGGGCTTCAAAACACTCTGTGGTAGTGGATGGCGAAGTTCCCTTTGAATACATAGATAGTAGTATATGACCGGGGACAGCATGTGGTGGCATAACAGCCTGCATTCTGCTGTAGCAAATAACATGATAGGCAAAGGCCTCTACTGAAAAACGACCAGCAATAGTTTCAGATTTGGCCGAAAGCAGTGGAAGACAGGAACGAGATTTGAAAGAGTGGGGCATCCTACGTCACTTGCCCCTTGCCCCGCTCCCGCACTTTAGAGTCAGCAATCCTTGCCGACCCCGCTTCCCTGTTCGGAACATTAGATGCCGATCACTACTATGTACCTCGGTATCACCAGCAGGCTGACAGAGTAGTGTGTGACCATGTCCTATTCCAACAGACTTACCTCCTCCTGCTTGGAAAGTACGGGAAATTCATTGTAAAACCACTCCCAAACATAGCAGGACTAGGCTACAAGTAAACAAGGTGCTGAGCTGGTACAGGCACTTACTTGGGGCTTTTGAGGCTGGAGGTGAGTGAGGATGATCCTACTTCGTACACAGTAGGATTATAGGATTAAACTGCTAGATGGCTATTTTAAACTCTTATGGACTTTGCAGTGTCCACGGGGATGTCTGTACCAATTGAAGAGGTTGCCAATCAATGTCGTACCTTGCTGGCCATCCAAAGCTATTCCAGTGAGTACATAGTAGACAGACCTTGCTCTAGAAAGCTGTGGCAAATGCTGGTGTAGTAGGAAGACATACAGCCCCGTAAGAGAATACATCCCTGTAGATCTCTGTTGCTATTACCCGCTAGTAAATTCCCAACCACAAAGCCACTGCATCGTAACTCTGCATCTCACTGTCTTCTTTCCATCTTCTTATCCTTCCTCCCCCGCAATCTTGCCTTTCCGCCTGGTCATTCCTCACAATCAATCTGTTGATTTGCACAATTACCCTACAGTTGCTGGGTATTCTCACAAGCACCTGCCTCAATTGCTGTCGGTTCATCACCAATTGCTGTCTCGGAGCTCTTGGTCGGGCCATACCAAAGCCAGCAAGCAACCAAACCCCAGCACACACTCACCCACAAGACTAGCTTGCTGGTTTCAGCTCTTTACAATATGGCCAGTGAAGATGACCGCCCCCAGCGGGACATCAAGAATCACATTCTCTTTGAGATTGCTACTGAAGTCGCCCATCGCGGTATGTTGTCACTGGGCACATCCCAAGCTGCTGGATCAGCCAGCTTCTAACTTCATCACTGTGCTGCAGTTGGTGGTATCTACTCGGTCCTGAAGTCCAAGGCCCCGGTCACCACTGCCGAATATGGCGAGCGTTACACCCTCATTGGGCCCCTCAACCATCAATCTGTGAGTCGCCCCAGCAAATGCACATCACCGGAAACGGAACTGGAAGCAGCCTAACACACACAGGCCACCGTCGAAGTCGAGGAACTAGAGCCCAACGTCCCTGAACTCGCAGCCACTATCCAGTCTATGCGCGACCGCGGTATCGGCATCCTGTATGGACGTTGGCTGATCGAAGGCGCACCAAGAGTCCTCCTCATCGACATCAAGACCGCCTACAAATACACAAATGAGTGGAAGGCCGATCTGTGGAACGTTGCCTCCATCCCTTCTCCGCCTGGAGACGATGAAACAACCGACACCATTGTCTTTGGATACCTAGTCGCTTGGTTTCTCGGCGAGGTACGTCCCGGCACCGGTGATAAGCAAGTCTAGGGTTGATGCTGATCAACGTAGTACATGGTCCACGAGAAAAAGAGGGCCGTCATCGCCCACTTTCACGAGTGGCTCGCTGGTGTGGCTTTGCCCTTGTGCAAGAGACGTCATATCGATGTGACAACCATCTTCACTACGCACGCGACGCTTCTGGGACGGTACCTCTGTGCTGGGTCTGTCGACTTTTACAACAACCTGCAATGGTTCGATGTTGATGCCGAAGCCGGCAAGCGCGGTATCTACCACAGATACTGCATAGAACGAGCTGCCGCCCATGCTTGCGATGTGTTCACTACCGTCTCCCATATCACGGCGTACGAGAGCGAGCACCTGCTCAAGCGAAAGCCCGATGGCGTGCTGCCCAACGGTCTGAACGTGACTAAGTTCTCGGCTGTCCACGAATTCCAGAACTTGCACCAGGTGTCCAAAGAAAAGATTCACGACTTTGTCAGGGGACACTTCTACGGGCACTACGACTTCGATCCCGAGAACACACTGTACTTTTTCACGGCCGGTCGCTACGAGTTCAGGAACAAGGGTGTGGACATGTTCATAGAGTCTCTGGCACGCTTGAATCACCGTCTGAAAAGCGCTGGCAGCAAGATGACAGTTGTGGCTTTCATCATCATGCCAGCGCAGACCACCTCGTTGACCGTGGAGGCGCTGAAGGGACAAGCCGTCATCAAGTCGCTGCGGGACAGCGTCGACGTGATCGAGAAGAGCATTGGACGTCGTGTGTTCGAGCGGTCGCTGAAGTGGCACGATGGAGACCCATTGCCCGACGAGAAGGAGCTCATCAGCCCTCAAGACCGTGTCCTACTCCGGAGGCGCTTGTTCGCCATGAAGAGACACGGTCTGCCGCCCATTGTGACGCACAACATGGTCAATGACGCAGAAGACCCAGTGCTCAATCAGATCCGTCGCGTCCAGCTCTTCAACCACCCGACCGATCGCGTCAAGGTGATTTTCCACCCCGAGTTCCTGAACTCGGCCAACCCGGTGCTGCCCATGGACTACGACGATTTCGTCCGAGGCACCCATCTGGGGGTCTTCTCATCTTACTACGAGCCATGGGGTTACACTCCGGCCGAATGTACTGTGATGGGCGTTCCTAGTATCACGACCAACCTGTCTGGTTTCGGTTGCTACATGGAGGAGCTCATCGAGAATTCGAGTGACTACGGCATCTACATTGTGGACCGCAGGAACAAGGGCGTGGATGATTCGGTCAACCAGCTAACCACGTTCATGTACGATTTCACGGTGAAAAGCCGGAGACAGCGTATCAACCAGCGCAACCGGACCGAGCGTCTCAGCGACCTACTGGACTGGAAGAGGATGGGCATGGAGTACGTCAAGGCTCGGCAACTTGCTTTACGGAGGGCCTACCCCGACTCCTTTGAGGGTGATGAGGAGGACGACGACTACATACCTGGCGTTGAGCAGAAGATTTCGCGACCCTTCTCGGTGCCTGGGTCTCCCCGCGACAGGGCTGGCATGATGACGCCTGGTGACTTTGGCAGCATCCAGGAGGGCCACGAGGGCCTCGGTACGGAGGACTACATCTCTTGGAAGCTGCCGTACGTTATGCCTGCCGAACGACGTGCTGGATGATGAGCGCTAACAAGCCAGTGTAGTGAAGAGGAAGACGCTGACGAGTATGCGTTCCCGCTCACCTTGAGGACGAAGCGATCGAACGGACCGGGAAGTACCCTTGACGGTGTTCAGCTGAACGGTGGAAGCTAGGAAGTCTAGGATGATCGAGGTTATTCCGGAGAGCACTCCGACAGCTTGGCCTGACATATTACGTTGGGTAAAGCAAAGTTGGCAGGAGTCAAGAATGAAATCTTTTTTTATTTGCTAGCTGAGAGAAGGAGAATGAAGCATTGTTTACTAGTAGCAACAAGTTTGCAGTTTGAAGTTTGTTGTATTGGTCAAGGACGGACCTGGACCTGATCATGGTTGCATAGTAGCCGTTTCTCGGGACTTCTCGGGACTTGAAGGCCGCTTGTTCGTCATTGGTTTGGAGCATACATGTCTCAGCATGTGTGGTCTATAGGTTTAATTCGGTGTTGTATAAGGACAATTCAAAGATGGAGTGGTGCATTTGCAATTTGCAATTTGCAGTGTTTGCAGTGTACGTAGCGGCCCGTGTTAGAGCCCTGTGTACGTGGTAGCAGGTGTTGATGGAAGCAGGGGCAAGCCTGGCACGGTGTTCCTTGGCATCACAATGGGGAGATTCACCACGGGATGGAATGGACATTCTATGACAAGGTCCTGAAGCTTGACGTGGCACGGATTCTCTCTTCAAGTATATTGTGCTTACGGCCAAGGGTCATCTGAGCTAGTACGAGCACTAATCTGCACCCAAGTACGTACTGGGTAAGTGGGCTGCGGCTATCTATATAAAGCTGGTGGCTTTTTTTGTTGCTAAGCCATCTTTGCAAGGCTTTGCAGGGGTTCAGGGATATTTCAGGAGGCGCACCTGCAAGGCGAGAAAGCAGTTTCTTGTGGCATCCGAGCGGGGATTGTTGCTTGTTGCTTGTTGCTTGCAAGTGTGAATTTGTATTTTTTCCTATCCTTAATGGGAGTCATGTTGCGACGTCTACTACTACGGTAGACCCTGGCTTGACCAATACCTCAAGTGACGAGTCACTCATTTGTCTGAGCTTTCCTTGTTTCCGGCATTGTTGTCAACTCTGGCCCAATGGCTGCAGGCTGGTGACTTGTGCCCTTTTCCCACCTCCCTTCCCTTCTCCCTTTCTCTAGCAATGAGCTACTTCTCGAGGTTCCACTGATTCATTCTCAAAAGTCAAAAGTTGGCACCACCAGCACCACCAGCACCACCAGCACCTCCACCACCCCACCACCTGGCCAGCAGCCCTCGTCTTCCATCCTGCCTTTCCTCTCTCCACCAAGGACCAACATTTTTACCGTGTATTATCATCAGCCTGCTGCTACTCCTCACCATTGTGCCTCTTCCCCATTTCCTCCTCTTCTCGTTGTCATTGTCATTGTCATTCATCACCTCAGGCTCCATTTGTCACACCAGCAACCAGGTCCCTTGACATCACTACCCACCCACCCACTACGTGACAACCCCCTGCCACCATGGGTCTCATGCGCTTCCTCAAGAGGCGCAAGCAGCGCATCAAGCCCGGTGCCCTTGACACACCCTTCCCCAAGAACTACAGCCAATTCGGTGGCAGCATGCCCGCCCAGGCCCAGTACCCCAGCCCCGGCGATGATGACTACGACCACTACCCGTACGCCCAAGCCCGGCTGGGCTTGCCCACGCAGGCCTCCGCCGCCCTGCTCGCCGCCCTGCCCGGGCCTGTCCTCGAGCGCATCTTCGCCTTCGTCTGCCCCCACACCCAGGACTCGACCTACGAGTCCCAGGAGCAGAGCTCGCTCGAGAACGCCTGCATGCTGTGCGACCTGCGCGACCTGGCCAACTGCTTGCTGGTGTGTAGGAAGTGGAAGGCCTCCGTGCAGAAGGTCCTGTGAGTACATGTCACGGGGCGACAGATCTGCCTCGAAGTCTGCCTTGTTTTGCGGCTAGCCAGGCATAGTTGGGGGCATGGCCATTCCCGGCGAGGGTTGCGAATTGCGCTGACCAGACGCCTGTGTCATGTTTTAGCTATCGAAGTATCCGAATCGACGCCGTTCACTATTGCGACCGCGAGGCTGTGCTGGCCGAGAAGCGCAAGCACACGGCCTTCTTCGATCACAACGGCGAGCCCGAAGACACCTCCCGGACGCGCCTCAAGCTGCTGTGCCGGACCCTGCGCGAGGACCCCGCGCGTCTGGGCCCGCTGGTCGAGTTCTTCAAGCTGCCGTACATGCTGCGGGAGTCGAGCCAGGCCGATTTGGCGCGCACCATCGCCGTGCTGCCCAACCTGCGCTATGTCGACCTTCCCGAGGCCCTCTACCACGATGACAACTCGTACATTACCCTGCGGATGGAGGTCGAAGCGCGCTGTGCCAATCTGCGGAAGATAACCTACATGCATGGATCTGAGCGGAGTTTCGAGCGCGTGGCCAGTGGGCAGGTCTTCCGGAACCTCGAGGTGTTAGAGCTGAACAGCATTCAGATGGACCCCACGATTATTCTGCATGCTCTTGCTGTGCTGGGAGGTCTGCGGGCCCTCAAAATTGTGAACTCGAGCGTCATGACAGACGATATGATCTCGCATGACAATGAGATGCTGCCAGCGTTCCCGGCCTTGCAGGAGTTCATTCTGGAGCAAGTCCCAGAGATCACCGCGCGCGGACTGAAAGGCTATTTGAATCGCCAAGATACATTGCAGGCGCTGGAGGTGCTAAGCCTTACCGAGACGGGCGTTATGCCTTGGACACTGCACGAGGTCTTGGGCGCCGCTCCGAACCTCACGCGGTTGACCCTCTCCTATGTCGCCATCAGGTCACTGCCCTCGGCATCTGGCATGCCTCAGGTCCCACCGCTGGTGTCGAGTTCACTCGAGATCCTCCACTACGAGATCACGGCCGCTGCAAACTCCAGTCCTTACTCCAACATCGCACCCTCATACTACAACTACCTCACCGGCTCTCTCCTCATGGGTGGCCTGCCCAACCTCCGCGGGCTCTACGTCCGCGACCCCAATTTCGCCGACTCCCTTGCCGGCCTCCCTCCCCCAGCACCCAAGTTCGCCACAGACACCTATAAACGACCCCGTAGCAGCGGGTCCCAGCGCTCGACCGGGCTCGCCTCCAACATCTCCACCCTCAACGGGTTGGGCCCACCCGGCTTCCCCAACAACAACGGGGGCTTTCCGAGTGGCTTCCACTCGCCCCAGCCCACCGGCGCCAGCACTAACACCAACACCAACCCCTTCCACACGGCGCCCCAGCACACCGGTGGCAGCGCCAGCAGCACCAATCGCTTCCAGAAGCCCTTCGCCAACGCAGGCCACCGCCCGCAGTTCTCGTCCAACAACCCGTTCGCCTCCCTCGCCTGCCCCAACAGGCCCAGCGGCCTTTCGCAGACGCTCGAGATCTTCACCAAGGGCGATGACGAGCTCAACTGGGGCATGGTCAAGGTCGAGCCGGGCGCCACGCAGGGCGCCAGCGTCGTCGATGACGCCGCTGCGCACCTCCGTCCGAGCAGTAGCTACGGCCTGGACCAGAGCGCGGCGGGCTGGAGCGCGCGTGGCGGCGCGCGCATGAGCGTGTTTATGGGCGACGGCGCGGGCGGGTTCTTGGCGCTGCCGCCGACACGGGGCCATGTGCGAACGGGCAGTGCGCCGGCTCCGGCGGGCGACGGGTGGCCGATGCCGAGAAGCTCGACGCCGATGGAAAAGAGGGGGACCAAGATGAACTTGTGGCGGTAGGTCGGCCGGCCGTGAGGCTCGCTGCTCAACCGAGCAAGGCTTTCACCGCAGGCGCGGAGCGAACTCAAAACGGGAATCAAGGGTCTAAGAATCATGCAGTCGAATCTGGGGCCATGGGTCTTCAAGAGCATAAATTTTCAGAATTCCCTGTCGTGGCGAAAACGCGACGAATCGCATGGGTTGAAACCAGGCAACCGGTGGTGTCCCGTGGACCATATGCGATCATTCATCAAGGCAGCTTTGGTTGAAAGCACGTCCAACGAAGCCCCGTTTCAATTTTTTCTTCTTTTTTTTTCTGTTTGTTTTTTCTTTTCCCCCAATATTCGCATACATGTTGATAGATAGCATGGCGTGTGGGTTGACGGGAGTTTGGCGACCTAGGGACTCTACTGGGGGTTTCTCTTCGGTTCTTTCAAACAAGGCTACAGCAGTGTTGACTGGTCACATGGCAGTTCTGTGTACGACCAACTATACCCACCAAGAAGCATAGCATATCTTCGATGAATAAGTACGTTTTTTTATGGGCGGCGCCTTTGCGGCGGGACCACGGGTTCTGAGCCGGGCTCTCATCCAGCAGGGGGAGCTTTCATCTCCAATACACCACTAGGCTCTAGGCTACCTGCGTAGAGTACGCCGTGGGCCAAACCATGAACATGCTGCCTGATACCTTCCCGGCCCATCCACGTTTCGCCCTCCATGGCCGTCGCTGTGGCCTACCTTGCCGTGGGCCTGAACAGCCCCGAACACCTTCAACACACTCTCCCAACCCCCAGATCGCGCTCGGGGCAGCACATGTGGCCTCCGTCCTGGCTGGCGCTCCAGCGCACGGTGGCTGGAATGAGCTCAAAGAATGGCCCTTGCGCTCTGTCGTCGGGGGGGATGTCGTACTCGCCGCTGCACTGTACACAAGGGTCGCCACGGTGATGTGGTGCAGGTCAGGTGGGGCGGGAAGGGGGGCTGGGTCGGTTGCGCGATTCTGTGCACCACACAATGAGCGCGCGTGTCGGCGCCCATCGTGCCTCGGGCGTTCGGACGTGCATTCAGGGCTAAGGAGAAGAGGGGAGGATGTACGTACGCGAGCCTCCACCTTTTACAGTGCCGCCCCCCCCAAGCACCGCCGTGTCCTCGCCGAGATGCTCAAGAGCCGGCGGCAACAGCAGCAGCAGCAGCAGCAATCCCGGCAAAGGAGTCATGGCGGACACACCACAAGACGCCATGCTGAAGGCCATTCGCCGCCCGGGTGTGCTGCAAGCCCCCGCCCCCTCTCCTCGCACTCCTTGATCTATATGTTTTTGTGCTATGTACCTCGCACACACACGTTTCGCTGGATCAACGCTGTATACAGTGCACAACCCGATATTCCAGGAGGTAGGGGGAGTAAACCTCGGAGTTTTTCCGACCGAATTGTTCTTCTCTCGTTCGATGTGTGCCACGCCACAAGATTGAAAAAAAGAAAAGAAAAGAAAAGAAAAGAAACGAAAAGAAAAGAAAAGAAACGAAAAGAGACGAAAAGAAAAGAAAAGACAAGACCACCAAGCGCATGGCCGCCCGCACCCGAATGTCCCTCGCCATCAGAGCCAGACGCGGCTGCAAGCCCTGCTGACCTGTCGTTCCCAACCAGTCCTCGCCCTGGGTGCTGGGGCTCCATCATTCACCCGTCCAGACGGCCGAGTCCATCGCCTCCTCAACAAAGAAAGGCGGGTCGGTCGGTGTCGTCTGTTCCCTGCGTATACGCCCGATGGAATCTGGTTCAGCAGCTTCCTCTCCGCTGGTCCCATGGTCTTGCCTTCTTGCCGCATCTATGTATGTACTGTACATAGTATGCAAGCCGAGCTGGGATGATGGTTGCCGTGATAGGTCTCGACAGGAGGGATCATTTCGATGTGTCCAGCGAATCTGACCAGCATCCCCCGCCCGTCATCGGAACGGCCCCCGGCCCTGCACGGGGGGAGGGAGGGGGGGATGATCGGCTGATGGCTTCCGGGTGTGTGGAAAGGGGAAGGGAGAAGGGGTGTGCGTGGGTGTTGGACCAGAAACCGCGTCCATACTAGTATGTCGGCCTGCTCGACCGAGGAGCCAGCCAGCAGCCTCTGGGAGCTGGGCCCTTCCCCCCGACACGAGACTGATGGTGGTGGTGGCCTTGCCGGGAGTTGGTTCGGGCGAGATGCGTCTGGCAGGGGCCGGGTCGGAGAAAGCGTGTCGGTGGTACGGCAGAGTCAAATCGTGCGAGGCCACGGCGATACAATCATAAAAATAATATGGGCAGTATAATCTGCATTATGGATCCGTGTTGGCATGGCATGGCAAACTGGCAAAACGTCCCAGTTGGGAGGCTACGTAGAAGAATAAGAACTCGTGCGCAGAAACTACTACTACAGTACAAAACTGATCTGTATGTATACAAGCTGTAGGCTACAGCTAGTCTGTCTATACAGCGACCTTCCTCACTCATCGGCTTGTTCAATCCTGCAAGGAAGGTCTATCTATCCTCGCCGCGCATTGAATTGGGTCAAGACGTCCCACCACGTGATTTACATATAAGCTACCGAGTTTATTTTTGTGAATCCGATTTTTGTTGGACCTGTGTAATTCAATTCGTCTTTTTATCAAGAGAACGACCTGTGGCACGGGATAAACCCATTCGGTATATTTGTTGTGTACATGAATAACGAGCGGCTGGCAGCGCCACCCTTCTTCCTACAAGGCTAGCCCTATCGAATTTCCCACCCCTCCACTTACGCAGAGGAATAAACTTCTATTTCCGCAGAGTTACCCTTGGAAACCTTAAGAATGAACCCTTGTAAACTTTTATGATAAATCCATAAAACCCTTATTAAGAAACTTGTATAAATTTTCATAGTAAATCTATTAGAGTAGTAGTTTATTGCAGTACAATCAAGTTGATTACATTCCCTGCAAGTTGACTGTATCGACTACAAGTCAATTGCAGTGCAGTGCCCAATTCAATGTGGGACACGGGCTACGCAGTTGCCTATACAAACTAGTATGCTGACCGGCTCGCGGTTTGCCAAACTTAGAAACAACATATTACCACTTTCAACACAATATACTAGTTACTTCAAGAAGAGATTCGAATCGACTACGTTGTAACGATAAAGGCCTACTAATACTGATTGGTGTTTATTAGGTTAGGTGTTTATTAGGTTAAGTATAGATAAACTAAGTAAAAGAAAATGCTACTTTCTGGTTATTACACTTTATTTAAGGTAAATGAAAGACTTTTGCTAAACGCCTCTATCAACCTGTGTTAGTTTTCGCGGCAGTAAGTAGTGAGAGCTTTTGAGTTGTGTCAGTTTTTTTGGTAGTTTAGAAGTGGCGACGGTATGACCAAATAATTAAAATATCTTCATTAAAATCATTTCAAAATTTAATGTTCAAGATTAACTATTGAAAATTCCTAACATCTTTAAGTTAAATAGCGATTACTAATTTTTTAAAACTTTCAAAGTAAGTAAATGACCAAGTTAATATTCAAGACCATTAATGCTAAAACCCTTGAAACGACGAATAAACCATAATATTTAATGATAACTAATCAAGTTCTTTATTATTCTTTATCTTTTGCTTTAAAATTATTGATTAAATATTTAAGTACCTTTTAAAACGGCTAGCAGTAACTTTCAAATAAATACCGTTATGAGCTTGGTTGAAAACAGGTTATTAAACCTTCCGGTATTATGTTTCTTGAATATTTTAATATTTATTTTCAACTTATAAACACCAATAAAAGTATTACTTTGGAATACTTTATCAACGTTATCGGTTACTTTATCCTTGATTCGGATTAAATGGGATTAAACAAAAATATTATTACTATTGACGACCTTGACGAAAAATTTAATAAGTAAATCTTAAATATGTGGAAAATGGTGAATGAATAGGTCAAAATCATACCGAAATTAAAATATACAACCGAATAATTAATTTCTTCAGGAGGAAAGAGAAAACATGTAATTTGGCAAACGTACTTTACGAATACGCTATTGATAAAAACCCTTAATAGAGAGAGAAAAATAAAGGCAAAGTTATTACTAACGACAACGCTTCCTAATACCCTCATATATATTTATAAGGTTCTGTTTAAAACCGTGTTCAAATAAGGTTTTCACCCCCTATTACCTATGCACTCCAACTCGTCATTGTCTTTAGTAATTACGACGAGACGTTAATTGAGCTTGATGTAAAAAATCTTCAAATCAATGAATCTATAAAATGAAATTTTTAACAAACCTACCCAAAACTTTGTTTAATATTAGAAAAAAACCCTACCCAACCTACTAAAGAAATCAATCAGGAAATCCTTAAAAGGTCCCTTAGTACGTTTAATTCCATCAAGTTTGCTAATTACAATAGACCTAATAACAAAAAAGAAACGGCTTTACACTCAAGCCTATGATTAGTATAACCAATAGTTTCTCCCCTCCTTAAAAAAAATCCCACCAAAAGTTACTATTTTACCCACTGATATTTTTTATTTAAACCCCTCAATAAGCTATACGATTGATACAATATTATTTCACCTCGAAATGTAGCTATATAAATATCAATCACATAAAGATCACAATTTTCGTCAAGATTTTTTCATAAAAAGAAATATAATAGTTAGCTATATAACATTGAGAACATTAAGTTGCGGCCGTTTTTTGATACTTACCATTAAATAAGGATTAGGTTGTTGGGTTTCTACTCTTTTTTTCCGAATATTTTTATCTGATAGGTTAAATATCATTAACTTCATTATCTGACGAATGACGTTTTTTTGCGAGATTTACGATGGCCTTAAAACCCACTTCGAATACGATATTAATTTTACCTAAAACAATGAAAACTAAAATATCATTGAACGGTTACATATATCGCAATATAATAAAAATTCAGAAACGAAGATATACTTCTTCTATTAGATGTTAGATAGATTAATACTTTGCTAACAGGTTAAAGGGAATGATAAAGTAAGTAAAATGTTGTGCATAGGTAAAGGTATAGACATACTTATGATGAAGGGCAAGAACTAGTACACAGTATTGAGAGGGCATAGGCACGTGCCTGTACATGTACATGCCTATGCCTGTACATGCTCAACTCTGCTAAACTCTACTCTAGTCTAGTTTTTCCCTTTTTTATCGTCAAATTCTACAACTAATTTAATAATATGTTGTTCCATTTGCTTTACCAATAATTGGTAGCTGTACGCAAGAGTTGTAGAAACACTAGATATTGTTTAACTAGACTAAAAAGTCGAAAAAAGTAAGATTAACAGTTCTAAAAAGAGCTAAAACAATGAAGCCTCGCATTTTCAAATAAATGCCCTGCCTTTTAACTTTTCCGTTTCGTAACTTTACAGCTAAGAATACTTTTCCATAACTATTAGCTAACAGCCATTAATTTTTTTCCCCTTTAATCCTTATCTTATATGTTTATTTGCGCTTTAATTCTACCCTATAATTAGGCCGTAACTATTTGCTTTAGGATTGAGTTTTGACGAACCTGCCCCTTTAATGCTGCTCCATACACACCATAAGCTGAATAAGTTGATAATACTTACTGTTGGAACAGTAGTAATTGCAGTGTAGTTAGTCAACTTAACTGTAAAGTTAGTTAACTATACTGACTATAAGTTGAGTGTATTGTTTCGTGAGTTAACTGTAGTAACTATAAACTCAAGTACAGTATATACTCAATTTAGACTGGGGTATAGGCTAAGACATTTTCCATATAAATAAGTGTGCAGACCGGCTAGCGGTCTGTCAAACCTAAAACAATACTTCCATCACTTGACTATATAATACTACTATTACTTCGACCGATTCGAATTGATAACGTTACAACGTCAAAAGATCTATCATTAGCAAAACCTATCAATACCTATCAGTACTTATTAGGTTAAATATAGATTGGCTAGGTAAAAGAAAGGGCTACTTTCTGGTTACGCTTTGAGTAAAGCTAAAGTAGAGGAAAAAATCTTACAAGGGGCGTTTACAACTGCATTAGTCTACAAAGATCATAAGTAGAAAAGACTCTTGGATTGTTTCACTCCATAACGATAGTCCGAAGTTCATGACGGTATCGGTATTGAAAAACAACAAGAAAACTTTATTGAACTATTTCAGAAACATTGAGATTAATCCCTTAAAAATCTTAAGATATTGAAATTAACGAACGGCTAAATTAATACTATTTCCGATCCTACTACTATAAGAACTACTAAATCCTATGAATTTTAACCACAAATAACAAATAACCTTCGACTCTACTTCCTATACCAAACTTGACTTTTACACTAACTTTTCTCTTTACACCGCTTTTTCTTCTCTCTACGCTATAATATTAATAATCAAATATGTTAGTAAATATGTCAAGATCACTACTTCGAATGAAAAAACTAAAAATCGCTAAATCTCGTCCAAAATAACCACGTCGCGCAACTTCAAGCTAATTTACTAAGTCTCCACATTTCCAAATCGTCAAATCCTCTCGTAAAAATAGCTATCTTAAACGCCAAATTCGACACAATTATCGACTCTATCAGAAAAGAAATGATAAAAGCCCCTAAAAATATTTTCTCCATTTATCACCATAACGGAACTTTAGTAAAGAAAAATTGATTAAAATTTAATCGAAAAACATCTAACTCATTTTATTGTCAACTATATCCTCGACCAAAACTTTAGTAAAGATTTTAACCATAATGTTCCTGCTTTCCAAAAATTTCGTAAGTTTTTCGGCGATTGGACGATTAATATGTGAAAGGTAATTGAAAAAGGGGTCAAGTTAAAACTTAAGATGAAGCTGGGTCACCAAGAGATTTATATCCTAAAAAAAAAACCTTAATCTTTATGACAAAGATTCTGTAAGAACTGGTTCAACTTGAGCACTTCCTACGAAATCCTAATTTCTAAAACCTACGAAGAAAAGAAGAAAGCGTTGATGACTTTTAATACATATATATATATATTCCAAAAACCACCCCTAAATCCCCAGTTTAGTCAAACCTTTAACCTCTCCGCTGGCACAAATTCTCTATACGTTGATGATAAGAAACATATTAATCTATTTAACAACTTAACAACTCCCTGAGACGATGTAGAATACGCGCTTGGTAGGGGTTAAACACGCGAAGTAATGGTCGCTAAAGTGGCAAGAGAAATTGATATCAACTCCATTTATCGTTTCATTAAACAAAATCGACAAATCCCTTAAAACCTTCCTTACTATCGTCAAAATCATCAAATTCTTCAAACCAAAACTTTTCACAACAGGTACGCCTACACACATAAACTTACCACAAATCCTACCATAGGATTTAACTCACAGGGATAAATAACTAGCAACTACTACCACCATTACCACTCTAAAGCTCTAGAATGTAGGTAAATGACAGAAAATACTGTCGACAAATGGAACGACTATCGAGACCTTCTCCCTAAACTAATGAAAATGGTCAACATTAATTACAAACTCTTTACAAAATTTGCAAAAATTTGAAGTAGTATAAATAGGTATAGTGAAAAGCACTACAACTTACTTAATATAAATATAATATCTTTCCTTAATATTTACAAATAAATAAGAGTTACTTCTTTAGGTTTTCATTTACTATTCTCTAAAATCTTCATGAATTACGCTGAAAACTATTACCTTACTTTCCTAACAAAAGCAACAACCCTTTGCAAAATCTACGCTAATATAAAAATTCAATTTCAGAACAACGTCTACCTTGCGTAATAACATACCAATTAGATCAAAACTAGGTGGACGATGATAATAACTAAGAAAAAAAAGAGGAAACACCAATGGATATCCTTGATCAGATATTTAATAAGTTGATATTATGCTAGAAAACAATAGGAAAACCCAATACTAATGAAATTACACTTTGTAAGTAGGTACAAACAACTATTAAAGGCGTTAACGAGTTTGAATAGGCCCTATAACGCCTAAATACCACCTATAAAAGCATTTTTAACCAATTGAACTCCTCTCTTACAACTATAATAACACATACACCGAACTCGATTAATATATACCCCCAAATTAATAACTTCTACGATTGAGATAACGAAAGCCATACAATAACACATTATATTAATCGTACATACAAACGGCACAAACGTTCAAAATCAGGTTCAAATTCTTCAAACAAAAGCCTAAAAGTACATTGTAACAAAGACGGAAAAATTTTCAAACGAACCTATCAATTACAAAAATTATCGTTATAATAATGACAAAAAGTATTGTATTTGTAACAACTACATTTGCTAATTGACTCGCTGTCTTCCGGCTAAACTTTATTAAGAATATGAAATATATTACACACAATATCCTACTACTTCCGTGTAAAACTACTTTGACTATATCACAAACTGTGAAGGCAGAAAGGCTCTTAACAATAACAATACGCCAAAACAAATCACGTGGTATGAAAATACTACTTATGAAACAACTCAATAACTAACCGACTATGCCTTTTTATACCACTTAAATGATGAAAACCCCAACATTTATCTTGACCAAATATCTAACCCTACACACATCTTTAAACCTAGCAATTTTTATGCGGATCACATGTTTCAAAATATTATACCAAATATAGGGGTAACAAAGTACTTAACAAAAGGCTATTTTCAATATCTTATACTATGATGAGAAAGCATTACTGCTACGGAAATCAACTGTTGAGATATTAGGAAGACTAAAATTAGTTTCCGTTTGGGCAAATAATTACCATTACTAGGATCAACAATTATTCAAATTATTATTAGGCTGATAACGGTTCATATCTTTAGGTTCTCCACTCCATTCCTTCTTTACTTGAAGTATATAAAGATCCTTGGCATTAAAGTTGACGTTAATATTGACGAACCGATTGAAATCGACCGAAGGTTCCTTTTCGTCTTTAAGTTAGGGCATCTTTGGTTACATCTTTAAGGCCTGGAGGAAACGGTGTTAAATTTGACGAAGTTAAATATAGGTTAATTATACCAGCCTTTGAACTACCAAATCATAGACAAGTTATATAAAGCCCTTAAATCTGTAGGATATGAAGATATAATATACTTTGATTTCAATGTTTTTAAAACGATTTGCTACTATTATGAAACGTATAACTAAGTCCTAACAAAACTTTAATTCATATTAAAAATGATCATTTTAATCACAATATTTTTCTTATTAGATTGTATTTAGATAATAAGCTTATTCTTTACATTATAAACTTTCTTACTATTTTCTATATCAATAAGTTTTTTAAATATTTATCGACAAAATATATGTAGAAAACATTAAAGATACTGCAAATCAGTACATACTTAGACCTATTGAAAGTTTTCATTTACTATATTAGTACTAACTTTATAGTGGCAAGGTTTTAATCGAATACTGAGATAATAGGGATTTAGTATAAATGGATGTTTATTAAGGTTTACTAAAGTATTAGAAATTTCTAAAGGATATAAGAATTACTTTAAAAGGATTATCATATCCTTACGTTAGAGATTGAAAGATTTACGGACTATGAGGTATGTTTTTAGATAACGGTAAAGGGCTTGAACGATATTGTGGGCTCTGACGACTTGATACTAACGTTACTGGTTTTTGGAGTGTATCCTTGTTTAACGAGTGAATCTCCGCTATTAGTAAGTACATGAAAAAAGACTGCGGCGTATGGAAAGGCCTTAGCGTAATTATGGAAAAAATCAGTATAATGTTAAGGAAATGATACCCTTAACATGAAAAAAAGTTTTACAACGATTAAAGTATTATTTTTGCCGTTGTAAAACGAAGTTTTGGTTCATCAAAAACCAGAAAAATGGGATAATCCATTTAATATTTGAGGTATTAACGACCTCAAAGTACTTGATTAAATTATTAATAGTTTTTCAACGTTTCGTAAAATTTAAATTAAACTATATATTAGAGCGACTAAAGGTAACATTGAAGATAATCATGATAATCCTAAAGTTAAGATAACCAGCTAATATACTTCTCTCTCATCCTTAATCGACATACTAATAAAATGTTAACGACGCAGACGATTATCAAAAAAAGAGAAATGATTAAGATAAGAGATATACATCGGGCCGGATTTACAATAAAGCCAAGATTAATAAAAAGAAGAAAACTTTAATGGAGAATTAATTGTTAAGTTTCGCGTATAAAAATTATCAAAACCTTGAGTAAGCCCTTAAAACAAAGCGATAAGGTTGAGATTAATGGATTTCTTACTCAAGACTTATGGAATTTATGCCTAAACGAAACTTTAACCTTTAATTACAAATTTCATAATTTTTAAAATAAGGTTTGTATATAGAGTTAAAGATAAAACTACGAGTAAGCCGTATAAACAGTTACGTTCAATTGCTCAAGTATACGATAATAAGAATAAAAGCTAAATCCCTACATAATAGTGAACAATTTGAAAAATTCAGCAAACGTTTAGTCATCGTATTGACAATACTTACAAACTGAAACTAACACAAAGTTCACTTTCAAGAGCTAGAATATTACCTAAACGTACACATAATCAACAACTAATCTATAGAGTATCGTTTTGTTGTAATTACTACAAGACCTCCGTAACAAATACACTTTGAAAACGGTCATATGATACATCAAATCACGATACGGACTAACTGGAACAAGTGTCTATTAGTTCCTAACGTACCAATCACACTTCAAATGAAAACTAGAAATACAATCTTCAACATATAACCCGTGCTTATCAAATATACAATATAAAGATTTCAGCTTCATAGATATACATATAACGATATAATTTTCATCGAAACTGCTAACTTTATAATATTGGACCAAGAGGCGATTAGGGACTTAAAGTTTCGAAGTTACAAGTCGATCGCGACTCTAGTATAGGAGAAATATTTAAACTATAACGGATCTTCAATCTGTAAGTATAATATTGAAGTTTTTTGATATCTACCTCGGTTTTCGTAAAAAGGATTAGGGCTCTAACTTGTCCATAATTAAAAAAATTGAAGTAGTTAGGGCTTCAAGATATTTGGAGCAACGCATTCGTATCAATTATATAGTAACTTTATGCTAACTAAAAGCTTTTTACAATTTTTCAATTCCAGTACAAGTTTAAAACTCAACTAACGAAAATTACAATCAATAAAATGAAATGTTAAATTAGAAAAAGAATTTTTTTACCAGGGGATTACTATAGTTTTTATCAATCTATCTAGTATGAGGTCAATGAGTAATACAGACAGCTTTTAAATAAACAATACGAATTTATCATTGAAAATCGGATTTTTTATAACGATAAAGATTACAAAAAGATTGGTTTAACATTACAGGAAAACCAATCCATTAAACCTTCTTCGAATATAAAACGATTAGCCAAAACGTTCTAGTTTCAGAGGTTTAAAATATAATAACCGGCTTTAATATAGGAATAAATATATAAGAAAGCTTTAACATCATTACCTAGCAGTTTAAGATTTTACCTATTCTGGTTATAATCTGTATTGAATTGAAAAACTTGTTCGAATGCCCTTCTAAACTGGGAATAATCAGCGAAAAACGCCTTATAATTGGCGTAATAATACCCTACAAAGCCTATAAAATCAGGAAAATTGAAGAGTTCAAGTGGATTAACGACAAAAATAATCCAGCTAATATTATAACAAAATTATCACCGAAAGAGGTCTTAAAGAGATTTTTAAATAACAATAAGTTGACTATATAAATCGAAGGCTAGGTTGAAAAGATACCTAGCAAGACTAAGTCACGTATTGACGAGTAAGGATGGAATAATACCCTGGTAATCTGGAAGACTATTAGGGTACTAAAGCCAACGAATTGATTAACTCTTACGGTTAACTTGGAGGTTTTTATAAGTTTATGGCGAAATATTTGTATGTAAAGGTTAACAAAGTCGGAACTCAAAACCGTAAGGTAATTAGAGTTAATTTGGTTGCGGAATTAATAGTAGTCTGGCTAAGGAATAAAAAGGTAATTCGGTGGCTACAGGAAACAAATGGTCGACTACACCCATATACACACACAAAATGAAAAGTCTCTAATATTGTAATAATAGTAATTACAGTGAAGTTCATCAACTATATTGTTTTATAGATTAACTGTGTTAATTATAAAGTTAAATACAGTATATAACTAATTAAAACTAAGGCACAGGCCAAACAATTGGCAATAAAAATTAGTGTGTTTATCGGCTAGCAGTCTGCTAAAGTTAGAATAATACGTCTACCACTTAATCACAAAATACTACTGTTACTTCGACCGATTCGAATCAAGAACGTTGCAACGTCTAAAGGCCTATCAGAGAGAGCTCGTCAATACTTACGTTATTTACATCTTTACGTATTTATTTGCTAGTTTCATCCTTTTTCAAACAGTCACTTCCGATTTTTATACGATAATCGCTCGAACGTTAAACTAAGCTAAAATAAACCTTTAACCCAAATCAAAATAAATTTAATGGTTGCAGTAAAAAATTCCGGGAATAAATACTAACTTCGATAATAAACTTAACGCCATTAATATAGGCCTCAAACAACAGATCGAGGATAAAATATAAGCCTCGAACAATAAATCTAGGATAACCAAATTATTAAAACAAGTTGATTTATTTCTCTTACCTGCGAACGAAATGGGCGCTCTTATTACAGCTCTAAGCGTTTTTAACATAGATTTCAGCGCCCCCTAGCGCAGCCCTAAGAGCCTTCACCGCAGCTCCGAGAGCGTACGTCACAACCTTTAACGACAGTGTAATTATAACGATTGAGGTACACCAATAATTTAATTCTCTATTAACAGTTTCAGCTACTTCAAACGTGGTGAAACTGGTGTGTATAATCCTTAGTATTCTGATACCTTGAACAAAGGCATTATCACAGTGGGAAGAGACGTTATCTTTACTAATATCTGGAGATTTTAAGATTGCTTCAAAATATACTTAGCTTCATCCTAATATAAAAGATTTTTTATATATTTGGTACCTTGTTTTGAATCTCTGCTATTGTTTGGATAAAATAACGATTTTTTTCAAAGAAAATATAAAGGTAAGCCTTTCAAAACTTATATTTGTTATGAATGTTTTAATATAATGTTTTTAAATGCACTTTAGCAGAGTCACGAAAAATTTGAAGACATTAACCTTGAATTTACATAATCTTATAGATAATAAATACAGCTACTGAAAATATATTTAAACTAAGTTCCGATATAGAAGAGTTAAAGATACCCCAACCTACAAAATCAAAATAGGTATGAAGTTATAATTATCATGTGGAATTTAAGGAATTGAGATATATAATAAAATTTGCAATCTTTTGATCTAAAAGAAATATTGTAGAAGTAAATATATATGATCGAAAAGTGGAAAATTATTTTACTCGCAATCACTCAATATCGATACCTATATCACAAATGCATCATTACAGACAGTAGTATAAAATATAATTCGCACTACTTGCATTAAAAACCACAATCTTATAATTCAAGCTTATATGAGGATAAAAAGAGGTATGAAAAAAACATGACAAAGACAACTACCATCGCAATATTTGTGATTAGGATCTCAGTAATCGCGCTTTTAAAAGCTGTGAACTTTATGACAAACACGAATACAATGATTATAGTTGTAATAGTCACAATGATGATAGTTGCGATAACCGTAAAGGTCGCCGCCGCAATAGTGATAATCATCGTTGTAAAACTATAGTTGCTGCCACAAACGCTGTAATAACAACCGTATTCACAATATTCACTCAGATACAAATAATGCTAACTAGTTTAATCAAATCTAAAACGAGTTTGAACACTTCCCTTTATTTTTTGAACGAGTTAGATGGACTTAATAACCGAGGCTTTTACCCTTTTAAATAAACGAACCTGTATAGGTTATAAGTATACTTTCGAATTTTATAACACTTTTTCAAATATTGAGAATTCTATTAATGAGTAAAACCTTTGTCCTTGCGCATTATGAAGATAATAATACATTATATATACAAATTAACGACTGTTAAAGTATCATATACCAACTTTAAAGATGTTGCGTATTACAGAAAGAACTTGGAAGTTGTCGTATCTAAGCCGATTAATAAGGAAGACTCTTTAGTTATAAGTATTTTTTTCCCCTTCAAATAGTATTGGAATAGTAGTTATTTGCAGTACAGTTAGTCAACTATAATGTCAAGTAAGTTCACTGTACTGACCATAAGTTGATTGTATTGTTTGTAGGATTGACTGTATTGACTTTAAATCAAGTACAGTATATACATACTTCAAACTAGGGCACAGGCCAAGAAATTGGCCATACAAATTAGTTCATAGACCGGCTAGCGGTCTGCCAGACCTAAAATAATACATATACTACTTGACTATGTAATATTACTATTAATTCGACCACGATTCGAACCCACAATATTGTAACATCTAAAGACCTATCTAGCAAGTCCTATCAATACTAATCAGTGCTTATTAGGTTAAGCACAGATTAGTTGGGTAAAAAAAGAAGCTACTTGTCACAGGCTGGTACCTGGGTTATTAGTTACCAAGGATCTAACTCTGATGGTTGTTATACTCCTAAGATGCTTGGGAGTCATTTGGAAGCATTCCCTCACCTGTCACGTGACTAGGGAACTCCTTTTCTGTAACTCCATAGCAGCTCTTTAGTAGGGGTTTCTCTTTCCTTCTTTATCGAGGATTATATATAGTATCCGACCGCCTTAAGCGACAGCTCTGGTTTAGTCTTTTCACACTACTTTTTGGTTAAAATGTATGTAATACCAAAGTAAAGGAAAGATTATTGCCAAGGGCCTCGACTACTGCGTCGGTTTTTTACGGAAATAAGTAGAAAAGACCTTCGGATTGAGTCGGTTTTTCACGGTAAGCTAGAGGTGACGGCAGTATCGCCATTAAACAAGAAATCTTTGTTAAACGATCTTAAATAACGTTTAGATCAATCGTTAAAGTCTTAAATCGTCAAGAAAACGAGCACCGAATTTCCAGATTCTATCCAATTAGCAAATAGCTAAGTTATTACTACCATTACGCGTACTACTACTTTAAATCTCAAATCGCTAGGTCCTACAACCTTAAATTACAAACCACAATAATGAATAATCTTCAACTATAATTTCTATACTAAACCTTTCCTCCTACACCAATCTTTTTCATTTCCTATATTTTACAAGTTCGTCAATTTTTTATGTTAATAAATATATCAAAATAATTACTTCGAGAGAAAAGAACAAGAATCTCCAAGTCGGGTCCAAAAAAAAACACGTCATGAGAGTGCACGTCCGGATCGAATGCCCTTACTCAAATTATCAAGTCAAAATAACATTCGACCAAAAGCGAATGAAAAAAATCTAAGACTTTAGATCACTTTTCCTTACCTACTTTAATTGAAAAGAATAAGAAAAATATACCAACAAAAGATTTATGAAAAGTACTTTCACGACTATATCGTTTAGCATATACTTGAGGTAAAAGACGGTGAAGAGTTTAGTCGCGGCGCTCGCGTCTTTGAAAACTATCGTAAGTTCTTTTACCACTAAATAATTAACATATAGAAAATTCTTTCAAGGGGAATTAAGGCCAGGTTGAAGAAATAAGTTAATCAACTTAGGATTTACATCTCAGAAAACACCCTATTAAATCTAGAAAAAACTTTTTTCCAACAGATACAACTTAAATACTATTTTTAAATTTTAATCTTGAAAACACATAGGGTAAAGAAAACGGTGTTAACAACCCTTAACAACCCTATATACGTTTTAAAAAACCACTTTTTAATCCTCAATTAAGTCCAACATTCAAATTTACTAGTATTAGTAATAACTTTCCATACGCCAACCATAAAAAACCTATTAATCTATTTAGTAGTCCAGTACCTGCAAGCTAAAATGCTGAATAGGCGGTTAAAACAGTCTGAGTATGTAAAGTACCAATCGCCAACGAAGCAAAAGGAATTAACGTTAACATCATTCAGATATCGATTAAGTAAAATTATTAAGTCCTTCAAGCCCTTTAAGGGTTTCCTTAAAATTGTTAAATACCTTAAAGTAAAGTGTTCTACGACAGGTATGCTTATATATATAAACTACTATAGTCTTTATTACAGGAATTTACCTTTCGTATCAAAAGACTAGTAATTACTCCATCCACCGCGACTCTGAAGTACTAAGAAATACTATTGACAATTGAGAGGATTATAGTAACTTTCGTCTTGAAAAAATTAAAATTGTCAATATAAACTATAATCTCCTTATAAACTTCGCCAAAATTGGGAAGAAAGTAGAGTAATATAATGGAAAACTTACGATTGGCTTAATACCAAGATAATACCATTCCTTAACATCTGCAAGTAAATGAAGGTTTAACTTTCAGTTTTTGACTCACTATTTCCAGAAATCCTTACGGGTTACGTCAACCATAAATACCTAACCATATTAACTGAAACAAAAACTTTTCGTAAAATATACGATAATATAGAAAATCACTTCGAATACAACGTTCACCTTACGCAATACTATACGAATTGGGAAACGAAGAAGTAGACTAAAATAATGACTAGGAAGAAAGAGGAGGAAATACCAATGGAAATCATCAGCTAAATGTTTGATAAGCTAATATTGTATCAGAAAGCAATAAGGAAAACACAAGTTAGTAAAGCTATACTTTGCGAGCAGGTATAAGCGGCTATTACGAGTGTTAACAAGTTTTAATATGCTTTATAACGCGTAGATACCACCTGTAAAGGCATTTTTAACTAGTTACGTTCCTTATTTGTAACTGTAATAATACGTACGCCAAACTCAGTTAATATGTACCCCCAAGCTAATAACTTCCATAACTAGGATAACAAAAACATTTCAATAGAGTATTATATCAATCTTAAGTATAGAAGGGCCTAGCGTGCAATATCTGGTTCAAAGACTCTGGATTGGAAACCGCACCAGCGACAACAACGTGGGTAAAACTTGAGCGGATTTACAAACTATAAGAACTATCGTCGTAATAATGGCAAAAGATGTTGGATTTGTAGCAAGTCTAGCTATTAGTTAACTCCTTACCCTCCGGCTAAACACCACAAATAATATATTGATGAATTATATATGATACTTCATTGATTTTAGAGAGAATTACTGAAAATATATCCAAAACTGCAAGGGTAAAAAGGTTATTAACGATAACAATATGCCAAAGAAATTTACATGACATAAAGATACTGTTTCTAGAAAAGCTTAATTGTTGATAGGCCTTACGTAATAGGCCTTTAGATGTTACAAAGTTCTCAATTCGAATCGGTTGAAGTAACAGTAGTATTTTGTGGTCAAGATATGGATGTATTGTTCTAGGTTTGGCAGACCGCTAGCCAGTTTGCACACTAAATTGTATGGTCAATTGCTTAGCACATGCCTTAGTCTAAATTAAGCACATATTATACTTGACTTTATAATCAATAAAACCAAGCTACAAAATGATACAATTAATATGGAGTTAGTATATTCAACTTACTGAACAATAGAATTGATAAACTATACTGCAATTACTACTATTCCAACATTGGATGCTTTTTATTTTGTGCGCGTAAACTAATGAGGTCGACTGTTTGTTTCCAGTAACTTCTCAAATACATCCTTATCAACCGGCTAGATCCCTATCAATTCCGTATTCAAATTAACTCAACTACTTTTTTTACCATACAAATCTGAGTTTTGAATTCTTCAACTGCCACACACTAGTTTTTTGCCACAAACTTATATAAACATCCAACTTAACCTTTCTACTTAATCAATTCGTATTCAATTAATAAGTTCAACCGTACCAATCCATCAAATCACCGATTTCAATTCTCTAAGTTTTCCAGTTTGCCAGAATACACTTGCTTCTATCTTTTCTCGTTAGAACGTAACTTAACCTTGATAAGTGGCCTCTTAAGGTAACCCTTGATACGTATAATCAACTTATTACTATCTTCAAACTCCTTTAAGGCTTCATTTAATATCAATTTCTTTATAATATTATCTGGGGTATTCCTACCGTTAATTTATTCAAATTCTTTCATTTTTATACTTTAGTAAGCTTTGATAAGTACCATTACGATCATTATAAGGCGTTTTTTTGCTGGTGGTTACTAGTTTCAAAAGGTATTCTAATAAGTCTTTCAAATCGGTATAGATCATTAGTGGAATAAGTGAAATTTTTAATTTATTAGTAATGGTATTAAAGATTTCCCATATAGTTATTCTTATATCGAAGCCAGTTATCATATAGTAAACCTCCGAAACTAATACGCTTCAAATAATCTTTGTATACTTGATAAAAATCAAATAAATCAGGTTTCCAGTCATTTCAAACTAGGTTTTTTATGATCTATCCTTATTAATGACTGTTAGAACAAACTAAATTTATAACAATAGGTTTATGTCATTTATAAAAAGATTGTTCATGGAAGTTATGAACTTAATATTCGAGAAATCGATAGAAACTATATAAATCCCCTAAAATAAGTTTTTCATCTGTCAATCCAATTTTTTTATTTAATTGATCTTAATTTTCATCCGTTTGATGTTAAGTTTATATCGTAATCGAAAAATTGTAAAAAGCCTTCAGTTAGTATAATATTGCAATGTCACTCTTACAAACGCGTTTCTTTAAATACCCTTTAATTCTAACTACGTTAATTTTATTAATTATGGTGAAGTCAATGCCTTGACTCTTTTGACGAAAGTTGAAGTAAATATTAGTATTATTTACACTATTTTTATGAATAAACGACCCATTAAAGTCTCAATATTTACCCTTCGCCAAAGTTTCGACCGGCTTATAATTCCAGAATTTTAAAGCATTAATATCTCTTTTTTTTAAAAAAAAAATATAAAACCAGAAATTCCGACCAAAAGGGTATTGTTAATCTACATACCCACCAAACATAAATTTGTATCCTATGTAATTAACAAATACGGGTTTTAGTTCAAAGATTTCATATCTCACCTTCATTCAAAATGCGATTAATATGTTAGAAACCAATAGACAAATACTTTAGCCAATCTATACAATAGCTTAACGTATCGTATAATCGTTTCTAGAATGTACTTATTACAGAATTCATATGGTAATTCCAATACTACGATATTTTATCAATTTCTTGTTAGTTATGTATACTTGTAGGTAATATTACAATTATTAAGATTAAATTTCGCGTTAGTTTCAAGAAGATAACTTATCGTTAATGAAACTACCAAGCTTTAAATAATTCTCCAAATCGTTAGCAATTGCGTAATTATTCAAATTTTACTTTTATTACTGTATCTTTAAGCGATTAAGTGTAACGTTTTGTACGGCCTTGCCATAGTGTTGCCCTTGATATCGTATACAATCTTTGATTTAAAAATAGTAACATTTGTGTACAAACTGTACGACTTTTATAGTAAAAAGTCCATTAATCTCTACCTTATCGTTTTTTTCAAAAGGCTTGCCTAAATTCTTGATGATTCCTTATACGCGAAGTTTAACAACCTAGTTTTAATCATCTTTCTCTTTCATATTAACCAAAGTAATATTGTACATCCTGATCGATGTATATTTTCCATCTTTAATAGTCCTTCTCTTTAATCGTCCATCGCGTTTTTAGCATTTTATTAACTTATAGATTACGGAAGAAGGAAAATTGTATTAGCTGATTTGTTTAAGTTAATGATCTGTATTATTATCGTCATCGTTACCATCAATTGCCCTAATGTTAGGTTTGACCTAAATTATTCGAAACGTCTCAAAACTGTTAATGGTTTCTAAAACTACTTTAGGGTTTACAATACTTAAGATTTTAAATAGGCTATCACATTTTCCTAGCTCTCTTCACATAAAAACATTGTTTTACAACGGTAAAAATAATACATCGATAGTCGTAAGGCGGTTATTAGTTTTAAGAGTATTATTAACTTAACGCCGTACTAATTTCTTCTGTAGTTTCTTTAAATCCTACTGTACGCCACAGCCTTTTTTAAGGAACATACTAATGGAATAAATTTACTTGTAAAACAAAATATGTTTTAAAGACCAAAACCGTTGGCACCAAGTCATAAATACATAGAGTATCGTTCAGGCTCGTTACCGCCATCTAAAGACCCCCCTCTTAATCTATAAAGCTTCTAATCTCTAACGTAAAAATATTGTACGCTCTGAAAAATAATACGTATGCCTTCTCAACCTTATCAATAATATAAGCGACCTTGATAGACACCTGTTCACAACAAATACTTATTATCTTAACATTCGCTTGAAACTTCGCTGTTCTAAAATTAGTATTTATTGGAATAGTACTATATACGATGCAGTAGGTCAACTTTACTTACAGTCAAGTTGACTGTACTGTAAGTTGAGTGTATTTTTTGTGTGGATCTACCGCATTGGATGTAAGTCAAGTGCAGTACGATGTACTTCACACTAGGGCACGGGCTAAGAAATTGGCAATACAAATTACAATGTATACCGGCTAGCAGTCTACCAAACCTAGAACAATATATCCACCACTTAACCAATGTAATACTACTGTTAATTCGACCACGATTCGAATCGAAAACTTTGTAACAATCTAAGGCTCTACCAACTCTAATTAGTGCTTATTGGGTTGAGCACAGATTAGCTAAGTAAAAGAAGAAGCTACTTTCCAGTTACTATTTACGTCGAGCGACGGTTAGGATAGAAGATTCTTGCGAAAAGCTTTTACTGCTGCGTCGTTTTTTACGGCAGCGTAGAGGTAGCAACGGTATCGCTATTAAAAACACCAAGAAATCTTTACGAAAAATATTTTTTTAAAGATATTAAGATTAACTGTTAGAAGTCTTAAAGTTCGGCAAGTTGCTAAACGACTAAATTAGTATTACTGTAGATGTTGCTACTGCAAGAAAAACGACTAAATCTCTACGCCAAATAATCTATAATGACTAAATGACCTTCAACTTGACCCTTTACAATAAACCTTTCCCCTACTTTACTCCTTTTTATTTCCCCTACGCCAATTTAATTGCTAAAATCGCTATTATAAGCTAAAACACCAAAAATCGTCAAGTCGCATTAAAAAAGCCACGTTGCGTGATCCAACGCCAAGTCGTTAAGTTTCTACGTAACTTTACACCAAAACACCAAGTCTTCACGCCTAAAGATCACTAAGTCCCTCGACTTATACCTATTTTATACAAGCCAAAAAGTCAAAATAGACACAGCAAGTTCTTATTTTTGAGCTATTACCGACTCCGCCTAGAAAGAAGTAATTGAAAACTTTGGAACAGTCTTACCAAATACTAAAACTACAACCTTTGAGGATATAATATCGATAAAGATTTAACCGAATGGTATTTGATTAATTTCGTTGGCTGCTTTACCTTAAAATATAATAGCGGTGAATATTATAACCGCGTTTTTCGCAAGTATCATCAGTTCTTAGACAACTAGACTATTAACATGTGGAAGGTAACTTAGAAGATCGTTAAATCCAAACTAAAGGTTGAACTTAAACGCCGAGGGATTTACGTGCCAAAGAAAAGTTTACCAGATTGGCGGAAACTCTTTTCGAGTTAGCTTAGCTTGAAAAATACACTTAAAACCTACTGTTTAAGGGAAAGGATGTTGAAAAATCTTAACGACCCTACACGCGATCCAAAGAGTCTCCCCTTTACCCTTAGATAAGTTAAGACTTTTTACGCGCCGACGATGAAGAACCTATTAATCCACTTGGAAACTTAGAACCCTTACGTGATAATATGGAGTACGCTTTTAGCAGTGGCAAAACATGTGAAACAAGGGCTACCAACGCGATTAAAGGTATTAATATCGGCGCTTTATACCATTTAATTAAGCTAGACCGTTAGATCACCCAAAACCTTTAAGTATCTATCGCTCTTGAGTAATTTAATCGATAGGCCTTTTAATTATTATAGGTCTTATCAAAGGACTTTACCACTCGAGACGAACTACTAGCAATTACTTTTAATACCGTGCCTTGGAAGATCCAAGGTGTAAACTACCAGGAAACATTAATTAAGACTGGAATAACTATCGGAATCTACCCCTAAAACCTATTAAGATAGTTAACATTAATTACAAGCTCTTTACGGACTTTATCAAGATTTAAAACGACGTAGAGAAGTATAACGGGAAGCTTTACAACCTTTTCTACACTAAGATAATACCTTTTTTAAATATTTGTAAGCGGATGAAGGTTTCACCTTTAGGTTTTTACTTACTGTTTCCCGGAATACTTATAAGGTATGCCTGAGATTACTACCTAAACATTTTTACCCGAGCTACCACGTTTTACGAGATCTATGATAGCATAAATGGCTACTTCAAATACGATGTTTACCTTACGTAATACTACACAAATTGGGCCACCACAAGGTGGATAACGATAATAGCTAAGAAAAAATAGGAGGAAATATCGATAAATATGCTGAACTAGATAATCGATAAGTTAATACTATGTTAAAAAGCAAAGGGGGAAACCCACATTAGCGAAGCTATATTTCGCGAAAAGATACGGGCAGCAGTTATGGGCGTTATAAAGTTCGAATACGCTTTACAACACCCATATACTACCTATAAAGGCTTTTATAACCAGTTAAGTTCCTCGTTTACCACTATAATAGCACGTACATCAAACTTGTTTGGTATATACAATTAAACCTACAACTTCCCTAATGTAAATAAAAAAAAACTTACAGCGGTTAATTGTATCGACTGCAAGTACGGTTACGAGAACCTTTAACGCCTAAGCCCTAGCCTACCAGTTACAGACTAGAGGTAATAATCACGTTAACTTTAATAAGGCTAAAATTTAAGCGAACCTGTTAACCGTAAGTATTATCGTTGTAATAGTGGTAAAAGATATTAGATCCATAGTAAATTTGATTATTATTTAACTCGATACCCCCCCGATAAGCAAAACAACGAAAAGGTAATATATTATGTTTAGTTCTTTACTAATTTCAGACAGAATAATTTTGATTGAATTACAGATTTGGAGGGTGAAAAACTAATTAACGGTAATAATACCCCTAAGTAGATTAAATAGTATAAAGATATGATTTCTAACGCGGCCCCATAACTAGCTAACCACATCCTTCTAAACTGTTTGAGTGGTAAAAACTCTTACCTTTACCTTAATCAAGCCTTTAACCTTTTGTATATCTTTAACCTTCGCGATAGTTACGCGGACTATATGTTTTAAGGTATTATACTAGATATAAGGGTAATAAGGTACTTAATAGAAGGTTATTTGTAGTATATGACATTACGGAAGGAAAGAATTATAACTACTAAAATTAATCGCCACGATGTTAACAAGACTAAAGTTAGCGTTAAACCAGGCGAATAATTATCGTTACTGGAGATAACAGTAATTTAAACTGTTATGGGAGCAATTATATTTTACATCCTTAAGTCCATTACTCCTTTTTTTCTTTACTTGAAAGATATGAAAACATTCAGCGTTAACGTCTACGTTAACGTAGACGAGCTAGTTAAAAACGGCTAAAGGTTTCCTCTCGCGTTTAAGTGGTAGTATTTATGGTTTTATTTTTAAGTCCCGAAAATAGTAGTATTAAACCTAAATAAATTGAGGATACGTTAATTACATCGACGTTCTAATTACCCAGCTATTAATAGGTTATATAAAGTTTCAAAGTCCGTAGGAAATAAAGATGTGAAATACACTGCCCTAAAAGTTATTAAAAGACTTTATTATCATTGATAAATGTATACCCAAGCCCCCAGAAATTTAAATGCATATTAAAAGACAATAAGGATTTTAACTACGAGATTCTCATTCACGTGTTTTACTTGGATAACAAACCTATTTTTCACGTTGTTAACTCCAAAATCTCTTTTTACGAAGCCAAATTTCAGAAATCCCTTTCGGCAAAGGATACATAAGAAACGTTAAAAATACTATGGATTAACACATACCTGAGTCCACTTAACATTGTTGACCACGATACCGGTACCAACTTTACGGCGGTAAAGTTTTAAAAACATATTAAGATAATGAGTATTTAGTTTAAACAGGTACCTATAAAGGCCTACTAAAGTATTAGGAAGGTTAAAAGAGTACACACCCTACTTCGCCGAACGTATAATATTTTTACGTTGGAAATTAAAAGCTTTACGGATTCAAAAACACGTCTACAAATGGCAGTAAAAGGCCTAAACTATATTATGGGCCCTAATGGCTTAGTGCTAACGTTACTGGTTTTTGAAGCATATCCACACCTAACGAGTAAATCCCCGCCTTCGACAAGTATTTAGAAACGTATTATGGCTTACGGTAAAGCTTCAAGGGAACTACAAAGAAAATCGATACGCTGCCAGGTTAATAATGCTTTTGACACCAGAAACTGCCCTTTAATAATCAATGTATTTACTTTGACGTTACAAAGTAAAGTCCTCGTATGGAGGGAGCCGGGTAAATGGAAAAGCCTGTACAAGATATTAAGTATCGCGAACTCCGAAATAGTTATTAAAACTGCTAATAGTCTTATATCTTTTCGAACCATTTAAGTTAAGCCTTATATTAGGGCTATTAACGATAAATAACCTTAAGTTAAACTACTGATTTAATACGAACCTCCTCCACCTATTATCGATAAGCCGATAAAAAGCAGTCGGCGCAGACGACCCCTGAAGAAGAGAAACATTAAAAAGGATGAATATATACCGGGATGTATTTATAATACTGCTTGTGTAAACAGGAAAAATAAGGATAACAAAGACTTGATATTAAAGCTTTGAATATAAAGGATTATTAAAACCTCCAGTAAACCTTTTAAGGAAAGCGATAAGGTCGAAATTAATAGCTTGTTAATTGTAAGGATTATATAATTCCTACCGAAGACCGATTTTAACTTTTAAAATCCAAACGTTACGATTTTTAAATCTAGGATTCTTTATAAGGTTTAAAGTAAGACTTCGGAGCGGTCGTACAAAGAATTACATTTAATCGGTTCAATATACAGCGATAAAGTTAAGTACTGAATCCTTATGTAATCGTTAACTATTTAAAAGATTAGCTAACGTTGGGTAATTGTTTTAATAACAAGTTTACTAATGAAAAGTAAGGGTAATTTTACGTTTAATAGATGTAATATTACATAAACTTACATGTAATTAATGAAGGATTTATAGCGAATCGTACTATTTAAACTTTTATAAGGATTACATGTCATTTACTCTTTAGGAAAGGTAATATGATATATTAAACTACTATACAGATAAGCTAAAGTAAGTATTAATTGGTTTTAACTTATTAGTCGCACTTTAAATTACGGTCAGTAATAAAGTTCTTAATTTACGACCCGTATTTATTATTAATGTAAAAGAAGTACTTCAGCATAATAGGTATACAAATTAACGATAACCTTTTCGTCGAAACAGCTAGCTTTGTCGCACTAAAAAAGCAGACGATCAAAGACTTCAAGTTTTTAAATTATAAGCCGGTAATAACGTTGACGACAGGTAACTTACTTAACTTCAATAAATATTTAATCCGTATAATTAATGTTAACGTCAGCTTTAACTTTCTTCAAAAAGACCAGAGTACCATTTTGGCTATAATTAATAAGACTAATATAGCTAAAGTTTAATAGTACCTGAAATAACGTGCCTAGGGTAGTTATATAACCACCTTATATTAAGCGAAGGTATTATAAAGCCTATTCATTGCCGTATAAATATAAAAGCTAATGGATAAGAATTTTAACCGGCTAAATAAAAGGTTTGAGTAGCAAATGAGAAGCCTAGACCGTAGGATTAATATAGTTTTAATCAACTTATCGAAGGCTAAGTTAATAATTTTTTCGGATGGATACTTTGTAAATAATACCGATTTTCATTTACAGATCGGCTTTCTGGTAACTTTTAGTAACGAAAACAGGCGGGATTAACAATTTGATATTATTAGTAACCTGATTTACTAGACCTTTATTCAGTATAAATGGATTATATAAAACGTGTTAGCTTCAAAGGTCTACGATATAATAGCAGGTTTCAATATAGGCATAACACTATAGGAAACCCTTAACCTTATTACTAGGTAGCTAAATATTTCTCCTATCCTGGTAATAATTTGTACCAATTCGAAAAGCCCTTTAAATGCCCTTCAAAGCTTGTAATCACTAGCGAAAAACGTTTGATAATCGATGTAATAGCACTTCGTAAAACTTACGAAGGAAGGGAGATTAAGAAGTTCCGATGGATTAATGGTAAACATGATTCCGTAAATTCCATAACGAATGCAATGTCAAATAAGGCCTTAGAAAGGTTTGTAAATAGCAATAGAATGACCATACGTATCGAGGGCTACGTTAATAGGCCGCCCAGAAAGCCTAAATTACGTAACAGCGGTTAGAGATATAATATCAGATTGAAAGACTGCCAGAGAATTAATAATATAGACCAGTTTAATTAATACGGTTAAAGTAAAAGCCTGTAAATGCTTAGGGTGAAAAAACTTTTCATGTGAATTAATAAATTCAGACCTTGGAACGGAGGAGTAATTTAGGTTGGATGAGGTTAATTTTCATGCAATTGGGTGCAATTTAGTATAGAAGCCAATTGGAATTGACAGGGGGTTAGCAAGTTGGCGAGGTCGCTATTTAACGTTAACTGGAAAATATTGATCAACCACACTAGCGTACACGCAAAAACTAAAATACCACCAGTGTTAAAATAGTACTATATAGGGTGTAGTAGTTTAACTTTACTTACAGTAAAGTTTATAGTACTAAAAGTTAAGTATATTGTTTATATGGATTTACCGTATTGTATGTAAGTCGAGTGCAGTACGATACACTTTACACTAGGGTACGGACCAAGCAATTGGCTATACAAATTACAGTATAGACCGGCTAGCGGTCTGTCAAACCTAAAACAATACATCCACCACTTGACCAATGCAATCCTACTGTTACTTCGACCATGATTCGAATCGACAATATTGAAACGATCTAAGGCCCTACCAATAGTATTGATATTATGAATAACAACATTTATTAGACTCAAATACGTATTAATCTATGACATCCCCAATGTTTCACAATGAAAATAAAGCTTTTGAATAGTCTTCAGAGAACATTATTACATATATTTATGCCTTACGGACTTAAGGACTTTATACAGCTTATCAACGGCTAGGTGATCAAAAAGCTGGTGTAATTAACGTATCTTAAACTCCGTCAAATTAAACACCGTTAATAATGGCCTTCAAAAATAAAAATGAAGATACCCCTAATTAAAGGCGAAAGAGAATGTCTAACCATTATTAACCAATTCGTTAATATTAACATCGACGTTAACATCGAGTGTCCTTGTGTTTTCCATACAAAAGAGAAAAAACATAGGGGATTTCAAGATGTAGAATGTAATCCGCTTAACAATTATTTATATAGTTGCCTACTTTAATAGCGATAACTACTTGTTAAAACCGAAACCAACTTTAACTTAATTAATATTTTAACGATTAATCTCTGTGGTAATAGTACTTTCTCATTGCAGAGCTAGATACTTCGAATAGCCTCATATTAAGTACTTTACTGCCCCTATATTTATCATTATAACTTAAAACATATGGTTCATGTAACAATCGAAAAGGTTAAAGGTTTGCAAAGGGTTGGATATTTTTTCGAAGAAAATTTAAAGGTTTTCGCTACTTTATCAATATACAAAGGCGTAATAAGCAAGTTATTAGGCCTCTCCAGAAGTAGAATCTTTATGCCATATAACTTACTTTAGCATATCATCATCGTTAACAATCTCTTTACACTCACAATCTACGATGTAATCCAAATAGTTTTACCTAAAATCATTAGGATACTGGATGTAATACATCACCTACTGTTTGTAACATTCGACTAAAAGGTGACAAGTTGATTAATAACTATATTTGCCACAAATCAAAATCTTTTTACTACTATTACGATGATAGTTTTTATAGTTAACAGGTTCTCCTAAGTATTACCCTCGTTACTAATATCAATATAGTTATAACTTTTAGTCTGAAGACTTCAACAAGACTTTGAACGTTGGAGCTTTTTATACTTGCAATTAATGAAGTATAATATCGTACAGTATTTGTTATCCCAGTTGAAAAAGTTATTTATTTAGGGGTATATATCAATTGAGTTTAGAGTACGGGTTATTAAAGTTGTGAAAGAGGACCGCAATTGGCTAAAAAGCCTTTATAAGTGGTATCTGTGTGTTATAAAGTATATTTAAACTTGTTAACTCCCGTAATAGTTATTAGTATTGATTCTAGAAGTATGGCTTCACTAAAATATACATTTCTTATTACTTATGGGTATAATATCAACTTATTAAGCGTTTGGTTAAAGATATCCATTAATATTTCCTCTTCTTGTTTCTTTACTATCATAGTCGCTCACATTATGATATCTCAGGTCGTATAGTATTGCATAACTTGTATGTTATACTCGATGTAATTTTTTATACTTTAGTAAATTTCTCGGAAAGTTTTCATTCTTGTCAAGAAAGTTGGGTAATAGTCTCTATCATAATTTGTAAAGATTCAAGAAAACCGTAAGTTAAAAAGTAAATAACGAATCTCAATTTAATTTCAAATATTAAATGAAGGTATCATTTTCGTATCAAATAAATTATAAAGCTTGCTTTCATACTTCTCCGAATTATTGTAAATTTTAACGAAATCCGTGAAAAACTTATACTTGATATTAACCAATTGAAAAGGTTTGAGGGAAAGTTTACAATAATTGTTCAAATTATTGATATTATTTCCTATCGTCAACTCACGTCCTAAAACATCAGAGTCGCGATGGTGGGGGTAGTTATCAGTCGCCTGGATTGAGGGGTAAAATTTTGTGGTAAAATCTGTAGTAGACTCACATATATAAACGTACCTATCATGAGAAACTTCGCTTTAAGAAACTTAACGATTTTATGGAAAACCTAAAGGGATATGGGAAACTTGACCATCTTGCTTAATTAACCAATAAATGGCGTCAACAGCAATTATCTTTACCGCGTTTACGGCTGTTTTTATTTTATTTTACATATTTTACCCCCTTCGAATGTATGCTCTATGCTATTGAGGGAAGTTATTAAATTGCGGAGTAAATTAACATGGTTTTCAATTTTCAGCGTGTAAAAAATTGATGTTTATGGGAAGGTTGAAGGCTTAACTTCATTTTAGATTTAAGGGTAGTAGCCCTTTAAAAAGTGTTTAAGTTGTTGATAATACTCAATATCTTTCCTTTTTTCACGTAGGTTTTAAAGTTCAGGATATTAAGGGAAATCATTAATTTAAGCCAACTCAAATAAACTGTCTTCCAGCTCTTTCAAAGTTTTGTCTGGTGGGTAAATCTTACGTTTATTAACCTTTCCATTTAGCTTGATTTTGACGGTATGTTGGATCATTTTCCATATATTAATAGTTCAATAGCTAAAAAAATCATCAGAGTCTTAAAAGCAGTAACGATCATGACCAAAATTTTGGCCAGTATCCGTATCGAAAATATATTGATCAATATAATTAGTTATATGCTTGGAGGTAGAGTCTTCATCGACCTCCGTAAAATAGAGGTTATTATTGTAGTATGTGACGAATATTTTTACGAGGTTTTTGATTTCTTTCTTTTTTACAGGGTTAGCAAAAACGTCGATTTGAGTTTGTACGATATCTATTTTAAACGAGGAAACTTGGAGATTTGGAAATGTAGGGACCTAGTGTTTTGGGTAAAGGGGTTTGGCAATTTGAGGTGAAGTTGCGTGACGTAGCCTTCTTAACGCAACTTGGAGATTCTTGGTATTTACGCTTGAAGCAGCAATCTAAATGATAGAAGATTTTGTAATATATAGGAAGGAGAAAAGGATTAGTATAGAAGAAAAAGTTGGTATAAAGAGCAAAGTTCGGTATAGAAAGTAAGGTCAAATGTTATTTGTCGTTATTGTTTGTCATTAGAAGCCGTAGGACTGAATAGTTTTTGCGATTTTAAATTGATAATAGTAAAACTCGTAGTAATACTAACTTAACCGTTTGATAACTTGACGAGTTTTGAAATTTTGAGTCGGTTGATCTTAACATTTTAAAGAATAGTTTATAAAATATTTTTAGTGTTTTCGATAATAGCAATACTGTAATTACTTCTAAATACTAGTAAACAGAAAACGCACTCAAAATTCTTTATTTTTCTTATCTGTAAATAGCATATGCAGCAATAGATATTTTCACAAAAATGTTTCTTTTACCCGAACGTTAATGTAGAGCGTAAATAAAAAGTAACTTCTTCTTTTACTTAGCCAATATATACTTAACCTAATAAGCACTAATCATTATTGATAGGACTTGCCTAATAAGCCTTTAAATGTTGCAACGTTATCGATTCGAATTGGTCGAAGCAACAGCAGTATTACGTAGTCAAATGGTGGATGTATTATTCTAGGTTTAACAGACCTCTAGCGAGTCTACACACTAAATTGTATAGATAATTGCTTGGCCCGTAACCTAGTCTTAACTGTGTAAATACTGTAATTGACTTTATATTCAATACAATCAATCTACAAAACAATAAACTCAACTTTCATTCAGTATAATCAACTTAATTAACAGTATAGTTGACTGACTTCACTGCAATTAATACTGTTACAACATTGATAATTAGCTAACCATGTTTTCTTATACCATTTAACTAGCGAAAACCCTTATATTCTCTATAAATATTAAACATTTAACCATCTACAAAGCTTTATAGATTGTGATTGGTATACGAACTATATGTTTTATGGTATTATTTCAGATACAAGGATAGTAAGGTACTTAATAGAAAGTAATTCGTAATACCTAGTACTGCAACGGGAAAACACTATTATTATTGATATTAATCGTTAGATACCGCTAAGGTTAGAGTTGGCTTTGGCTCAGGAGAATAATTATCATTATTAAGATCAACGATTGTGTAAATAGTTATTAGACCGATTATGTTCCACATCTTCAAATCTTTTACCTTATTATTTCTTTGTCTAGAAAACATAAAGATTCTCGACTTCGAATTTAACATTAATGTTAACGAACTGGTTAAGAATGGTCAAGGGTTTCCCTTTACCTTCAAGTTGAGGCTTCATTTGGTACCACCCTTAAGGCCTAAAGGTAATGGTGTTAAACCTAATAAAGTTAGAAATGTATTAATTATACCTAAATTTCAATTACCTCACTATATACAACTAATATAAAATCTTTGAGTTCGTAAGACATGAAGATGTACAATAATTTACCATAAAGACTATCGAAAAACTTCATTAATACTGTATAATATATGTTTAAGCCTCACAAAAATTCAAGTTTACGTCAAGAAATGATAAAAAATTAATTATAATGTTCTTATTATTGTGTTTCATTTAGATAATAAGTTTATCTGAAGTTAGTGCATCGCTTTGCGGCGATCATTTCTTGGTGATAGTACAATTTTTTAAAGAAACAAGTTTACTCTTTACGTTATATACTCAGTAACATCTTCTAATAACGATATGTTTTTTAGGTTGTTATCGGCGAAAAGTATGCAAAAACGCGTTCAGGTTATGATAGAATAACACGTACCTGGATCTACAAAATATCATTGTTTACAATATTAGTACCAACTTTTCAACGGCGAATTGTTCAGCGAATATTGAAATAATGAAAATTTAATATCATTAAGTACCTGTTAAAGCCTATTGAAGTATTGAAAATATTGAGAGCTCATACGTATTATTTGGCAAAGCGTATAATATTTTTAAAATCAAAATTCAAAACTTTATAGATTAGATGGTATTTATTCAGATGGCGGTAAAAGGTTTGAATGGAATTATGGGCTTTGACGGCTGAGTGCCAACTTTTATGGTCTTTGGAACATATCCTCGTTTGATAAGGGAATCTTTTATATTATTGATTACCTAGAATAACAGAATATAACAAACGGTAAACTCCAAAGAAATTGTGAAAGTAATTAATTAGGTGTTGATTTAATAATTCGTTTAACACCAGGAACAGCTTTATAACTATCAACGTATTTATTTTGTTTATATAAAACAAAGTATTCTTTCAGCGAAAAGTACGTAAATAGGATGGTATGGATATTACTATATTCCCCCATAGATAATATACATAGACCTAGTGTCAGTACACTGTATTGCAGGGTGCACTTCTGCAGAGTGTACGATAATATGTCATACTGCAGGATGCACTCTTGCAAAACGCAAAGTACATCATGTATAGAGCGGTCTGGAATGGTTATTCCAGACCGAATTACAATACATGAAGCGGTTTAGAAGAGGTATTCTAGAGTGGTACGCTTTAGGCGAGGGCTTATAAGCCCTCACCTGTGGCGTACATCTATAGGTACTTTTTCTTAGCTTATTATCTTTTATTACTTTAATACCAATTTAATGATTACTCCTTTACTTACTCTTTTACGTAAATAAGTATTTAGATCTTACCAATACTAATTAATAGCCGACTTGATCGACTATAAACAGCCTAGGTGTAATGATCACACTAAATAACCGTGAGTATATAGAAGGTGTCAGAGGGTTTATGTTATCAAGAAGGTAGCAGAGGTGCTAAGTGAACAATATCGCAACCGTACAAGTAATGATTAAAAGCCGTGAGGCTATTTAGATGTGTAGACTGAATACTTAGATTGACAATTGAAGAGCTATGAAGGAAATACTATCTGTGTGGTGATGACCGTATACTTATATCCTATGGCCTTTATACCATCTTCAGTACTGGACCGCTGAAGTCGATGTCGCTTCCTTCGGTCCCAATGTTGTCAACTGAACCGCGAGCGGTCCTGTCGGTCCAAACCCTAACCCTGGGTGCTTACATAAGAGAGATCCTTGGCTTGATGTGTTGGACATCAGGCTTCTGATAGCGCAGCGGACCACTGGCCTATTCCATAACCTGTAGTTGGTCCTTGGGTTATAATACTAAGAAAAAAAAAAAACACATATAAGCTGAATACCTATAATTGGATACTATAGCGGTTTCAACTATTTATACTTTAACACTTAGTTTTTATAAAGATTACACGCCAAAGTGTAAAAAGATTATAAAAATTAAGTAACTTTAAGAAGAAGAAATTTAATACAATACCTTTAACCCTTCTTTAACACTTTATTTATCAAAAGCCCTGTTACGCTACCATTAACCTTTATTTAGCGTTTTAACGTACCCAGACATTTTTTGGAGAGTGTCTTATCACATACCAGACTACGTAAGTCAAAACCACTAAGTTTCGGAACCCTTCGTTACGACGCGTTCGATTTTCGATAATCTACACCGTTAGCAAAACACAGGAGCGGTTACGAATAAAGTATCTAAACCGCTCGTGGAATCCAAGAGCGGTTACGAATACGTTATTTAAACCGATCGCTTTAATAAAAGCGGGTACGTATAAAGTAAACAAACCGTTTACTTTACCAAAAGCGGCCACGACACACCAATCCGAATCGATTACCAAATACTGGATTATACAATTACACTCCCTTTATCCTACTTACTTTCTCACATTCGCCTATGCCCTTTAAATTTAATACTTGTAACGTTCGAGTTTTGTTTAGCCATTTGGCCAGCGTAATGTTACCAAACGCTAACAAAACTAATTTAAAACGTTCGACCAATTTATAATTATATTTTATTTACGTATCGTTTAGAATTCATTTGTATTAGTAAGTGTTAGTAAATCTTATTTCAACGTCTTTAATGATTTCATTTACTTTATATTTGACGAACTACCCTAAACGTTGGGATTCAAACGTAACCCAAATTCAACAACGGTACGAAACCACCAATTTACGCTATTTTAACAAATTAAATATATACAGAAATTATTATCTTTTACCACCCTATAACACTTCCAACTATAGCCCTACAACTAATGACATTAAAGGAAGTTCACGCTTACTTTAACCGTTTGGTTAAATATATAGGAATTAAAAAGGTTACAATATTCGAAATCGATTTGAGCTTATAGGATAATACTATCTATATACTAGTTGAGGAGTAAAAACTCTATATGGAAAACATATATATTTTGGCTATTATGTTTCGCTATTAGGAGGAAAAAACCTATAGACCTAATTCATTAGATAATTTACATGAAATTTTTTCGAGCTGGACGTCAAATATGTAGTAAATAGTGAATTTTATTATTACCAAAGCCTTACGGATTCAACTGCGAATTAAAGGTATTAATACTTCAAGGGGTAGAAATAGCTGCTCTGTAAAAGCCTAATTCGAAGTAATGTAGCTTATCGATGTACCAGATTGGAAGGATAGAAATTTGTGCTTAGCGAAATTTATAAAAGGGTATTACCTTACGGAGTAAAAGAAACTATTGTTGGAACGACGAGGACGAGGTGAAAGACTACCTAGTCCTATGCCTACACCTTAAATTAAAAGTAAAGAACTCGAATAAGAAAAACGACCATAGTTATCTTTCATTATATAGGTATAATATACCTTTATACCAACATACATTATGGAATTAAATTAAATACCAAACCACTTTTCAAACATTGGAAATAACCCGTTTAGCTATAACAGAATCGGTCAAAAGACCGAAAATAGCTTAATCGACTATAGTGAAAACGGCCGAAACATAGATAATAGCCCGCCCTATAAATTAACGAACAGCGTAAAACGTTAATAAGAGAATTATAAATTAATGCCCGCTAATTATGACACTTACCATAATCTCTTATTTTACCGCTTCCTTACTAATAAAAATAACCTTATAAAGCTAACCAATTGTGCCAAACTTTAGGATAGGAATAAAAATTATAGCGGTAAGTCATACAACATATTTAATAATGAAATATACGTTATGATTAATACGTATAAGAAATTGGATATTGAAATATTTTAATTTCATGTTATTTTGCCTGTTATATAATTTGGGTAAATTAAAAACTAGTATATATACCACCTTATTCAGGTAAAAATATTCGCGGAATATTACGACCGCTTGAAATCCTATTTATATACAGAAATTAACTACGAACTTCACAATATGGATTAGATTGGTATAACTTGAAAATCTGTGAAAAATTAATAAAAGAAGGCCGATAGAAACCTATAGGAGATTTTTACCGCCCTATTAGCTAAGTTTCGGGAATATTAGGTAGCCTTTAAACCGGAATATAAGGATAATAAACTATTTATTTAAATAGTAACGAAAGTTTACCGCGAAAACCCAGATTTAGAGTTTACATTTTTTAAATTGAAAAAAGACTTAAAAGCCTTTTGTGTAAGCCTTAGAATATCGCTGAAGACCTTTATACACCGATAGGCGAGTTTCGGATTAGTATTTATAACTGATTGAACTAAAGGCGAAAGCCAAATTATTAAGGCAATGTTCACCAAAACCATTTACCACGTTTTAAATTGAAAATTTAAAGTTTACCTAAGGCTAAACGAACGCCTAAAGTACAGGTATCAAGACGAGAACCCTAACAATAAGAGATAGAAACGTTTGTTCGAAAATAGGCGAAACGTATTGCGGCTATAGTAATACTTAAGAAAAGGTATACGAAGCTCCGCGGATTTATAAAAGCGGTATATCGTATATAGTAAAATCGGTTATTAGTTTATTAATTATTTCGTTTACATATAAATTCGGATGAAGCGATAATTCCAAGCCAACTGTGTATTTAAAGATTGGATAAAAGCCAATTTTTTAACATATATAACCGAATACAAAGGTATTAATAATAAATTTAACGTTCATCTATATGAATATATATCCGGAAAATAAGACTTTAAGGATAATAATATTTATTTATTAACCTAGGACGATAATATTATCTAAAGTATCTTCGCCGGTTTGTAAGACACCTCCTTTATATATATTACAGGTTTAGATTAAGTAAACGTAATATTAGACGTTTATATAGCGTTGCAATTTACGTTTTTTGACAGATACGGTAATAGATTTTAGGGTATTATACCTGATATTGATATAGCCGAAATTTTAACGATTGGAAAACGGAAATTCGACGCGTTTACAACGAAGTTTCCGAAATTTTAGCTAAACCGAATGGGAAAATACCGAAAAGTTTAATTTAATAAAGGTAAAGCATCATCGCCTGTGAAGGCTATAATAAATACGCGTTTCGAACCGGTTAAATTTTACGTAATAAACTTGAAAATAGTATTCCTGTTTTTATTAGCTAATATAAATAAACTCGAAATTAGAGTTTAAAATACAACTAATAAACTTGTCCGCATTTCGGATAATGTATTCGTATCGCTCTAGTTTAAATTCCGTTACTTGTAGTTTTTCTCGAAAGCACGTATAATTAAAGCTATTTACTTAATATAACCGGAATTACAGACTTGACACCGACGATTCGAATATCCGGTTATAAAACGCCTTTTACACCTGCTTTACGCTGTAGGTTATACGGATATACGAGAGAATGTATTTGAAGTTATCGAAAAGTTTTACCATATATATTAATTACATTTATAGGCCTACGAAGGTTGAAATTTCGCCTTTGAAACGATGTGGATTTTGAGTACGAAGTAATTATTAATATTATATACTTAAACATCCAACCGGTTCTTTACGCCATTCATGCGGTAATATTATTCCAGGCTACCAAATTTATACGGAATACTTTAACTATAAATTATTAAAACATTTTAGCTCATTCTTAGTCTAACGTTTACTGAAGACTTTAAAATTAGATTACATACGACGTTAATATGGTTTTCGACTTTGCCGAGTAGTGTATTAAGGCTTAGATAGCCGGTAACAAATGTAGGAAAATCCTAATTGAAACTTTATAAGGAATCAAATAGAGTAAGCGGTATTGTGTACCGGTTGAAAAATATATACGGTATTGTCGAAAGAACTAAAAGGTATCAATTTTAAGGAATTTATCCTTTAAATAGCGGTTAACGCCGTTAATGATATTTTTGGCCTAAGTAGACTTATATTTACACTCTTTTTTTTTTTTAGTGCATATTCGAGAACTTTTATAAATTTTGTACCATTACCATTTATAATGTAGAGGTCTAATGTTGTGGCGAAGACTATGACAATATTACGCTTTTTACGGTTTAAAAACGTGGTATTTAAAACGTCAGTTATGGAGAATAGTTTATGTAAAACTAGCATTTTAAATTGACGATTGTAATTTAAAGTTTTATTTTTAAAAATGATAAATGGATTAAGTTTTAAAGGATTGACTAATTTAAAGGTGATAATATACTTATTGGTTTTCCGAATGATACAAATTCGTTTTGTTGGATAATAATATGAAAATATAAAAAAGATGTGTGAAGGAACGGTTTGGAACCGTAAAACAAATAAAACCGTTAATGAAACACCTTCCAAAACAACGAATTTAAACTGATCCCAGTTTTAGCCTACCTTTTAAAATACGATTTCGACCTGTTTACGCTAAATAAAAACGGTATATTTATATTAACCTTATTAAAACCTCGTTGCCGAAGGCGCTTTTTCGATTCGAAAATTAAAAAACGTTTTCAAAACCTTGTTACAAACCCCTTAATTACATCAAAGAAAATAAAAAACCGCGAGCTAAACTTAAAGCTTCGCTAAAAGGGTATTATTACCACTTCGAATACTTCGTTTAAACAATTTACCTAAATATAAATTTTCATTTTAATCAACTAAGACGTTTTCTTTTTCAAACGGTTCGACCCGAATTTTTATGGCACTTACAGAATTCTTCCAACCCGTCTCGTCTACGAGGTAAAGGATAAAACCGGTAAACTTTTTAAAAATACCCGCCTAATTATTAAAAGATATAACGATGAAGGTAAACAAGATATTATAAATTAATTATCTATATTACAACGAGTTATTTACCGTTTAACTTTTATATTTTTGGCTTCTCTTAACGTACCATATAACTTATGTATCGAATTTCGAGACATAACACTAGTAAATACCCTATTTGAGAAACAGTTTAAACAAAGAATTTACGTCGACATGCTAAAAGATTTTAGGTATTATTATCTGCCCAAAACGGTTTTACGTACTATAAAACCACTTTAGGGATTAAATAAAGCCTGTATTTATTAGTATAACACCTATTAAAGGTGTAATAATTAATTGTTTGAAATAATTAGCTTTATACTCGATTCGTATCTATTGGTATTAACTGCCTGTTTAAAAGGCTTTGTATTAACTGGTATATAAACGGACGATACTTTAACGTTATGTGACGCCTCATTTTCCGTATTTAAGGAAAGAAAACTTTTAGAGGCTGGTTTAAAAGCGAAACCAAAAACGTACCTAAAGGAGGACCATATAATCGATTTTAATAGCGTTACTATCACTTTTCGGAATGGAGTTTTAAGCCTTAGGTAAAAGGGGTTGATTGGATAAAGTTGCCTTTATCGTTTTGGATAACGTAAAACGATTCGAAAAATATAGATATTAAGGTGTACATAACGTTTAGGTTACTTTTTTAATATAATTAAAAGCGGCATTTAACTTTTAGGTCGTCATATAATACCAAATTACCCCGACGAACGATATATATAAGGCGTTGAACAAACGCCTTTTATAGTAAATATATAATCCAAAACGCGATTTATAGTTTACATCGTTAAATATACGTATTATAAAGTTAATTGTTTTTATTAACGATTTATTCGCTAATAATAACGATTATAATTCGTAAATAGGCTTTATTTTCGTTTTCGGTAACGAAATACCGACTCGAAACGGTTTTACATTTCGTAAAAATATTATTCATTAAAGCTTTACCAAGTGTAAGAAGGTTACGAAAAATGTTCCAGTTTTAAAAATTTATAGTATAGTTAAAGGTTTTGATTCAGATATTATTATAGTAATAGCGATTCAGATAATTATTTTTAACCTTAATTTACGTTCTATCCTTTTCATTTTATATACTTACTCCTTTTCAGTTTATGAATACTTGGTTCAATTAGGTATTACGAAAAAAAAGCGATTAATAATCGATATTATAACTTTACGCAAGTCGTACGAACGTCGTAAAGTTGAAGAAATACAATGGATTGATAGTAAGTAAAATTTAACGGACGTAATAATTAAAGTTACTCCAAAAGAAGTATTGGAGACACTTATATCGACGAATATGCTATTTATTGGTATAGATAAAAAGGTTTTACGTCCTTAGTAAGTTATTATATTACTTTTACCAATTTAAAGCGATCCGAATTCCGTTATCCGCGCCGTTCACTGATTTATGCCTTTATTTAACCGTATTATTTCGCGTCGCCTCCGACATTTTGTAATATTTTATTTTATATACGTCGACTTTACCGTTTTTTCAATTTTTTTCCCTTTTATTTGAATTTACCATTTTATGCCATTTACGGTATATTGTTATGCTTTGTTTTTATACTTTAACCTTATTATATATATTATTAATTCCTCTATTTTATTCTAGTTTACAATATCATACCGTTTTTAATAGATTACCTTTTTTATTTTATATATTTTAAATTATATTTTGGAAACTATTATTGAAGTAAAGTAATAATATTTTTATAACCGGATGCACCGGTTTGGCATTAAGGGTAGCTAATTACTATTAAAAAATAAAAAGTACAATTTCGTCGCGTCTTTATTATCCATTTAGTTACCTTCCTCCTTTATATTAACGTTACTACTATTAATGTCATTAACATTATAAGCGTTATTAAAGATTTTGCCTTACGCTTTACGATGAATATCCTTAGGCAAAAGCATAAAGAAGGCATTACCCTCTTCATAGCGACGTGTAATAACGTTATTAAATTTTCTTACGTAATATATAAGTAGGCTCAATTTTAAGGTGGTAACGGCGGCTGCTAATTTTGTAAACCGCTGCTAACGTTTATTACTAATTAGTATCGGTTTGTTTTAGTTATTTATGACCGCAATTGTTTTTCGAAACGTTCCAAACGTTACGTTTTTACCAAGAAAAATTTTGAAAGCTTGGTTTGAACTTATTATAAAGCCGATGGGCGCGTAATACGCCTTCAGTTTATAGATTTAAGACTACGGAAACGGAGGCGTATAAATTATTAGTCTGTTCGTAGCGATAGTAACAGATAAAACGACCTTCGCTTTCGTAATAATAGTTAACAGACTTATTCGCGGTCGCGAATATGATATACGATATGTAAGGCGTATTTATTAACGGTTTGGAATTATGGACTCGGATACGTTGTTTTAACGTTTTACGCGTTAACAAAGCCTTACGATGTACGCTAACAATACGAAGCTTTAGGCAACGAAGTAAATCCGCCTTTTATTTTTCTTTTAGAGAAAATTGAATGCATATATACCGGTGGATTTAGGTAATATAAATCGCAAAAAAACTTTGTAAAGTTACGTTTATAACGGCAGGAGGGCCTTAATAATAAGGGTGTTTTTACTCGTAGGGAAAGGGTAAGGTTTGTAACCTTAGGGGCCTCCCGTTTCTTCCCTTAGTAGTTGGGGAAAGGGGAGGGAGAGAAAAGAAAGGGGGGGTAATGACGGCGGCGGCGGAGAGAGGTGAGGCGGCGGCGATGGTAGGGCTTGAGGGGGTGGCGGCAGCGGCGGAAGGAAACGAGGCGGCGGCGGTAGGGTTAGGCGGAATGGCGGCGGCGGGCAGAGTAGTCGTTATTGACGAGATTGTGCCCGACAAGGGCGGGTTGCTAGCGGTAGTGGTAGCAGTTGCCGCGGCGGCGGCGACGCGGCGGCGTTTTCGCGCTAGCCGACGCCTGGCTATCATCTTTTTACGTGGTATTTATTTGAAAAAAAAGTTAGTATATGAGTATTAACCAAGTAACTCATTTATTAAAGCGGCTTGGTCAAATAAAATGAACCAAAGGTTAAATTGTGATAAAGATTAATATTGGCTTAAACTACGCGCTTTTAAAAGAAAAAGGGAAAAAGTTTTACCTAAATCGATAACAATGTATTTTTTATACTAACCTAATACGTAACTATATAATCTCTCTTATGTAATCACCCCTTACAGTACCTACGTAGTTACCTATGTCAGAAACCACGAAAGGCGTTATTACTAACTATGTTTCTCCTTTTTAGCTATACCAATTAGGCTTAAGCTACAATCATTACCGCGGCTAAACCTTTCTGATTTTAACCGAATTACGATTACTACTGCAGTTAAAACTACTGATTTGGACCTTTTACAATTAATACGTTAACAATGCTATTACTATGAAAACTACTGATTTAGACTTTTATAGCTATAACTACACTATTACTACAAAACATACTAATTTAGACCTTTGTAACTATAGCCACATTATCGCTACTAGGCTATAGGTACGGAATACAAAAAGAAAAAAGAAAAGATTACCTATGCGGATATTACAATATATCCTTATAAATAGTATAAATAGGCCTAGTAGTAATATACTTTATTATAGGGTATACTCCTGCAAAGTGTATGATAACGTGTTATACTATAGGCTATACTCTTATAAGACGTAAAGTGTATCATATATGGAGCGGTCTGGAATGGTTATTCCAGTCCGAACGGCAATATATAGAGCGTTCTAGAAGAGGTATTCCAACGTGGTACGCTCTGAGCGAGGGATTATAAGCCCTTACCTGTAGCGTGCACCTCTGGGTGCTTCTTTTTAGCCCATCATCTTTTATTACTACAATACCAATATAAATATTACACTTCTACTTACCTTTTCACGTGAATAAGTATTTATACCCTACCGACGGATGTCCTATTTAAAATATTGAAAATCGTGAACCCTAAAGTAGTTATTACAACTTTTAATAGTTTTGAGACGTTTTTAATAACCTAGGTCAAGCCTTATATTGGAACGATTTATGGTAACGATGACGATAATGATAAAAATTCTCAAGATAAACGAATTAGCTAACATAACTCCTACCTTTTTATAATCGATATGTTTATGAAACGAAGACGGCACAGCCTACTACTAAATATGGAAAATATTAAAGATGAGGAATATATACCGGATCGTATCTACAATACTATTTGGATTAGAATAAAATAGAAGAATAATCAAGACTTGGCCATCAATGTTCACGTATAAAAAATCATTAAGGTTTCAGTAAAATTCTTCAAAAGAGCGATAAGATGAAGATCAATAAACTATTTACTTGAGAAGTTGTATAATTTGTGTTTAAACACAACTTTAAGCTCGAAAACCCAAATGTTACAGTTTTAAAATAGATTATTAACGAGGTTAATTTTAAAACTATAGGAAAAACATATGAAAAGTCATATATAATCGTTTAAAGATAGAGTAATAAAGTTATAGACTTAATTTTACGAAAGTTTTCTGGAATATATTAATGGAAAGTTTAGACTGAATAGATATGACATAATGTAAAATTATAGATATTTAGCAATTAACTTGTAAGAGATTGTTTTACTGAAATTAATTTTAAAAAGAGTGATAAATATCTATTAGAAACGATTATACAATATATTAAACCGTTATACGGATTGTGTAAAATAAGTGTTTATTTTTTTTTCACCTGTTTATCGCACTTTGAATCGAGGTTTGATATGACATTTTTAACTTACGGCTCGTGTTTACTGATTATATTAAACGGAGGTTTTGTTTTAATAGGTATATAAATTGACGATACCCTTTTATTTAGATTTACTAACTTTGTGATATCTGAATAACGCGCGATGAAGGACTTAATGTTGTGGAATTATAAACCGGCTGCAACTTTGGAAAAAAATAAACACTTCAACTTTAACAGATTGTTAATTCGCAAATATGGTGTTAATGATATTAATATATATCTTAACTTTTGTTAAAAGGGTTAAAATATTAACCTGAGTATAATAAAAAAGACTAACGTAGTAAAGGCTTAGAAGTAATTAGAATAACCCGCTTGTAGTAGTTACATCACGACCCTATGCTAGCCGGAGGTATCATACGATTTTTTAATTGCGGTACAAGCTCAAAATCCGACTAATAAGGATTACGATCGACTAAACGAAAGGTTCGATAGCCAAATACAAAACTTAGACTATATCATTGAAATAATCTCGGTTGACTTGTTAAAGACCAAGTGAATAATTTTATGAACAGCTCCTTAACCAATGATATTGACTTATCGTTATAAATCGGATATATCATACTGATATTTAATAAAGACAAATTATAGAGCGATTAGTTCTCAATGATATGACGTCCAATTTATTCATCCTTTATTCAGTATAAAAGGATTATGTAAAACGTGTTAGCTTCGGAAGTTTGCAGAATAATAATTGGTTTTAACGTTTGCATAATGATATGGAAAACCCTTAATATCATCATTAGGTAACTGAAGATTTTACCTATCGTAGTTGTGATTTATATCAACTCGTGAAGCCTATTTGAATACCTTTTGAAATTAGGGATAACTACTGATAAAGCCTGTTAATCGATGCAATAGCGCTTTATAAAGTTTACGAAAACAGGAAAATAAAGGAGTTTAGGTGGATTAATGGCAAAGACAACCCAGCAAACGTTATAAAGAAGTCGGCATCGAACAAAGCTTTAAAAAGGTTTATAAATAGCAATAAGTTGACCATACATATCGAAGGCTACGTTAAGAGGTCACTTAACAAGGTCAGTTTTTGTAACGATGAGCAAAAAAGGAAACCAAGAGAACTCTAGCAAATTGAAAGACTGCCAGGGAATTGAATCGGGCGACTTGATTAAGTGACACGGTTAAGCTTATGGTATGCATAAGTCTGTGTCGAAAGACTTGTATACGGGAGTTAATGAAGTTGAAACTCGGAACCATGGGGCAAAAGAAGGTAATTTAAGTCAATTTGTGTACGGAATACGCTGGAATTAACAAGGGTCTAGCTAGCAGATGAGGAGAGACTTTAGTAACAGCCGTAAATAAATGGTTGATTATACTAGCGCACGTACACAAAACAAACAGCTGCCAGTATTCAAACAGTAGTTAATTACAATACAGTCAGTTAACTATACTATCAAGTAAGTTAACTGTATTGATTATAAGTAAACTGTATTTTTTATAGGTTAACTGTAAATCAAATACAGTATGTGCTCACTTCCGACTAGGGAATAGGCTAAACAATTAGCTATACAAATTAGTATGTAGTCTGGCTAGCGGTTTACCAAACCTAAAACAATACATCTATTACTTGACCATACAATACTATTGTTACTTCAACCACGATTCGAATCGACAACGTTGCAACGTCTAAAAGCCTATCTAACAAGACCTATCAATAAACTAGTATCATATTAATTAAAATTAGATAATAAAATTGAAATTGATTAACTGTTAGCTAATTTATGGCTGAGATACTATGTACTAATGTTTAACCCGTGCCTTGTATTGAATAGATACCACACTTTGTTTGCATATATACACCGAAATTAACAATAGTACCAAAAAACCATTAATAATAAACACCTTTTAATCTCAATAATAAATTGATATAATCTTTAATGAAACCCCTATTAAAATTTTAAGAAAATACACGTATAAGTTTTAGTAATGAATTTTGTTCAATAAACCTATAAAAACTTTAACAACAACCATATGTAAATCTTCATATCAAATCCAAATAAACTTCAATAATAAATATATGTAGATATTTACAGTAATTTATGTTAATCATAATAACAAACCTATTCAGCCCTTGGTAATAAACACATACTAACGTTACTCACCTAGCTATATGAACTTAACTTACTTTGAAAAACATACAATAAGTATGTTGGTATATATATCGATGTGTATTACGTGCAAGCAATTGTAGTGCCCAATTCAATGTGGAACACAGGCTGAGCCGGGGTCCATACAAATTAGTGTGCAGACAGGCTAGCGGTCTCTCAAACTTAGACTAAACAATGACACTCACTTCTTACGCTATACAACTTGTTACTTTGACCAACGATTCTAATCAACAACCATGGCCACTTGAAGACCCACCAACAAAATAACAGAAACGCATGAAAGATCAACTTAAATACCGATAGAAATTATTAATACGTATGAATAAAAAGTCAGAAAATCTAACAAAGGTAGCATTATAAAAACAAAGGTAGCCCTATAGGCCGCCCGCCAAGCTCACAGAACCCCACTATCCCATAGGAATATAGCTTATCAAAGTATTTAAATATACTAAATCCATGTACCCGCGCCTAAAGTTATTTTAACCCGTGTCGAGAGTCATTCTCTTATATACTAATAATTTAATTGTTCAACGAACTTCATATCAGTTTATATGAAAGGCGATTACTCAACAATGTCGCCATGTAGACTACCAAGTAGCATTGTAACAGTTGCAAGTTGTGCAGTTGCTTTTAGTCACATCCCATATTTACAAAGTAGAGGAGCATTAGCCGCCCACATTCGAATACATTCATTCCAACATGTGCTTCTTTATTAGTGAGACAGATGCACATAACTTCTTGGCAGGGCTTTGCTCACAACACCTGAATAGTCAGGAAGGTCGCTGTATGAACTAGCATACATTCTACAGACCTTTTCTAAAGGGTTTCTTTGCGACACCCGGTTTTGTTTGCAAGGTCACGATTTGGGCTATCAACCCCCCCTCTTTTTTCTATCGCCACACAAAAGGGCCGAAGGCCATTGATCTCTTTTCTAGTACAAGTCCTATAATCAATCTAAACCACTGGATCATAGAGTAACCTGTACAGATGAGGCTACCGAAAGCTTTTACACCAACAAACCTCCATGTTGAATTTTGAAGAAGACTGGTTGTGAGCAAACCTGTTTTTGACCTACTTTTGGCTTTGCGTTTCACTGGCACCATTCAATAATAGGGTCCTGATTGCACTACGCTTTACCATAGGCAGGCGCTGTGAATAGAGTTTCTCTCTGCATAACGACTTTTGGTAGCGACTGCAATAGATGGGGCGGGGTGTCTCATCGTGCGTTCAGTTTCCTTCACAGCACAAGTTATGGCGAATACGATTCCAGCCTCTGGAACTTGTTGGGCTCGGGACCACTTCATCCTGGATTATGTTGCTGAAGGGTTGGTTCGGACTGGTAAAAGTCCCGCATGTACGGTGTTTTACCACCACCCACTTCTGCCCTTGGCCCTTGGTTCCTACTCTCTTCTCAGATATCAATGAACAGCGGGAGAAGACTAACATCAGGCTGCCCAAGCGACTACCGTTCATATCTGTATCACATACATTCTACTTACATTGGCTGCGCACAGAGAAACGCGTGGCTTGCTACCACAGAATCGAGATTCACAGCGCGGGCAAAACCTTTGTGAATTTCAAAGCCACTATGAAACCAAAATCGACACTAGGCGAACGCCTCGGGGACGTTTTCAGAGGCGAATGGAGAGTCTTTTGGATCAGCCTCTTCGTCACTTGCGGCACGTTCGATATCGGGTTTGACTCTGTCGCAACCGGGGGCTTCCAGGGCATGCCGGGATTTCTTGCTGTGTTTGGTTACAAAGACGTGAGCGTTATTGCCATTCTCGCTTGCCTCGTGCCCATCATGCCATGGAGCGAGAATGCGAGAGATGCTGACGCATTGCCCGGGCTGGGTGAACAGCCGACCAACCCACTTGGTTACAATTTGGATGCCAACGTGCAGACCCAGATTCAAAGCCTTATGCCCGCCGGCAGCCTCGCTACGGCTTTCATTGTGTACCTTCTCGGGTCGGGCGTGGGCCGCAAGACAGCCTTGTGGGTGGCCTGTGCTCTCAACCTCGTGGCCACCACTTTACAGGTCGCTTCAACGAACCTGGCTTCGCTGTACGCAGGTCGCTTTCTACTTGGAATGTCCAATGGAATCCTCGTCCGTGAGTAGATGCTTCCACTCGTCAGGATACTTTTCCCACCTCGAAGACTAGGTCGCGTTCGCAGCGGAGGCCCACTAACCGCCAGCTTCCGGCAGCATATGGCCAAATGTGGATCACCGAGACGTGTCCTAGTTTACTCCGAGGTATCGTCTACTCCGCCTCCTTAGGGTGGTTCAATCTTGGCAACATGGTTGCTGTGATAGTGAACGATGCCACATCGAGGCGTCTGGACCGCTGGAGCTATCAAATCCCGCTGATCCTGACCTATATCCCGACTGTCGTTGTCGTTGTGCTGCTGGTTTTCGTGCCGGACACACCACGCTATTATATTATCAAGGGGGACTACGACCGGGCTGTCCATTCGATGCAGCGGCTACGCGGCATCAACGACCTGGCTGCTTGCCGCGAACAGGTGGAGGAAATCAAAAATGCTTATCTTGTGGAGCACGAAGCGAAGGGCCAGGTGCATTTCTTGGACATCTTCAGGGGCACCGACCTGCGGCGCACCATGATCATCTACGGTATCACCATCGTGCAGGTTGCCAACGGCTTTGCGTTCCTGACGATGTACTCGGTCTACTTCCTCGCGCAGGCCCAGGTCGCCAACCCGTTCCTGTGGGTCATGGTCACGTACATCCTCGCGCTGACCGGCAACGTCGCGGGCGCGCTGCTGCTGCGCTACTGGCGCCGCCGGCCGGCCGTCCCGGGCGGCCTGGCCGGCATGGCCGCGTGCATGTTCGCCGCGGCCGCGACGGCCTCGGCCGCGGGCCCGGGCGTCGGCACCGGCCGCGTGCTCGTGGCCGCGTCCGCCGTGCACGTCTGGCTCGTGGCCGCGGCGGTGCTGCCCGCGTCGGCCTGCATCGCGTCCGAGATCACGACGCTGCGGCTGCGCGCCGAGATGAGCGGCACCTCGACCCTGCTCTCGTTCGGCACGACCCTGCTCATCACCAACACGGTGCCGTACTTCATCAACCCGGAGCGCTTGAACTGGGGCGCCAAATATGCCTACGTCTGGGGCGGCGGCTGCGTCGTCATGGCGGCCTGGGCCTGGGCTTATCTCCCGGAGACGGCGGGGAGGAGCCTGGAGCAGATCGATGAGATGTTTGAAAGCAAGGTACCGTCTCGGAAGTTCCATACGTATATAACAGAGCGCCAGAATCTCGACGAAAAGTATTTGCGAAGGGCCAATTCAAGCCCGGGGAACAGCATCCAGTCATCAGGTCTCGGTGCGGATCAAATAGTAGAAGTGGTGGAACTCAAGACCTGACAGATGCCGCTGTGATTCAGGCAAGTCAATGACTGGCGACTTGGCTTCACGCTTTTCTTTCATGGAAGGACGGGGCGAGCTTGGAACGGTTGTGTGCTCACAATGTGGAAGAACGAGGATTCACGGTGTTTACGATGATGAACGATGATTGATGACGACGATTCGTATTGGATCTATGAAAAAGCTATTGTTTACCCCGACGATTATACGGACCATCGGGTAATATCATATTAGTCCCATCGTTACTTTTCGTAATATAAAATAATGCTTGCCATTATCTCGCCCTGCTTTTTCATATAGCCGAATCTTTAAAACTATTATATTAAAAATTTGATAATAAAAACAGTAACACGATTAATATATCAAAGTTATTGCCAAATGATTTATGCAACGTCATTATTATTACCCTTAATACTTATCATTATGATTGTTATCTTCAAATTATATAAATTGGTAAAGGATTTGACTTTAGCGATTTTGATATTAGCAAATCCTTTTTTGTAATCGTTTTTTATTAAGCTATTAAAACCCTTATACGACGATAATTTCTTCTTATCGTTGATAATATCCCCGATATTTTGAATAAGATGACTCCCTTCAACGTTTGATATACTTTTTATTTCGACTAATTCCGTAGTTTTCATGAGTCGTTTTTCATGTGTATACTATAGTTAGCCAGCGTGAGGAAGTATGCTAGCATAGTGTATGATAAGAGGTTACGGCTTAAATGAGAGCTGTTATGGTTCGATCTACGATGGTAAGATAAGTAGATACCAAATAGAGTTTACTATTGAGGTATAGAAAAGGAACTAAAAGAGGTTACAGTGGTTTTTTGTATAGGACTTATGGGAATAGTAAGTATATAACCTGTTATATACTCTTGTACGTGTTATATACAAACCTTATTCAAACTGAGCCTGCGCCAGGTACTGTATATCCCGTTATATATATAGTGAGATAACCTATGGACTTAATAGCTAATAACCTAAATTTATAACATACTCCCTTTTTATTAAAAGTCATAAAAGCCGGAGTATCTCGTTGCTTAAACGTAAAACGTAGGTAGTACTCGTTTAATACGCAGGCTAAACGCAAGTCAAACGCAGATCTATAACGCGTTTTTTAACATGTTGTATAATATATAGATCGGTTTAACTTTAGGTCGCCGATATCGTATAACGCGATTTTTAATGTGTTATATAACGTATAAGCCGTTTTAGCCTCGGGTCATTTACGTCATATAATGCGTTTCCCTTTAACATATTATATAATATATAAGAAGATTCGACCTTAAGTTACTGACATCGTATAATACGCCATTTAATGTATCGTATAACGTATAAGCCGTCTTAATCCTAAGTCACTGGCGCCGTATAATGCGTTTCTCAACGCGTTATATAATATATAAATTTATCGATTCCAATTCATTTATACTTATTAATACGTCTTTTACCACCGTTAATAAAAAATTGCTCCCTTTTTTCTACTTTCTTTATCCCATTTACACTACCTATCCTTATCGCTTTTTATAATAGCCTTATTTATAACTATTTTTTATTCCGATTATGACCTTTATTTATCTGTTATCGTTTCTTATCGTATCAACTTCCTTTTTTCTTAATATAACTAATCTTTATAATGGTTCTATCCCAAATTATATCATTATTAACGTCTTTAATAATAATAATTAGCTTTTTAGTAAGGTATATCGCCCTTTTATACCTAAATACCCTACCGCCAATTATATTTTATAGCTCTTTCGTGTTATAGACGACTTTTTCATTTTTAACGATCATGAAAACGAAAGTAATTTCCTTTAATTATAGGTTAAAGATACTTATATATTTGATATCAGTCGCTTTTTCAATTTTAAAATACGTTTTTTTATATCCGCGTTTACTGTACTTAAGATATCGCGCTTATAAAAAAGTGTATTATGAACTGAATTTAATAAATTAATTTTATATGAATGTAATGATTACACTAAATACTCGTGAGTAAATAGAAGGTGTCAGCGAGTTCATGTTAGCAGTAAGGTAGTAGAGGTAATAAAGGTGCAATATCAAAAAGATATTTGTTCGTACTGTGGAATGATCACTAGCTGTTAGGCTATTCAGATGTGTAGACTGAATACTTAGATTGACAACTGAAGAGCTATGAAGGAAATACTATCTATGTGGTTCTGACCGTGTCCTTATATCCTTTATCCTTCATACCGTCTTCAGTACTGTCCTGGGTTGGATCATACTGAATCGCTATGATCCTCCGTTCTCTGGATCATTTTGGATCGCTATGATCCTTTATGATCCATCAAGTGACTTTGCTTAGTCGTCGTGGCTGACATAAGAGATGTTCCCCACCTGATGTGTTAGACTTCAAGCTTCTCAGTGGCGCAGTTGCATACTGGCCCGTTTCCTGACCCAACCACTGTTTGGGTCAAGACAAGGAAGCCCAACCGTAAATTAACCTCTTATTGTAATATGTTTAAAAAATATATTTATTACTTCGTTTAACTTACGCGTATTATTACGGTAATTTGTCGTAGTTTTCGAAAACGATAATTACATTTTATCGCCTGCCTGTAAATATTAAGGCAATATCCAAGGTTATAAACCCGTTTTTATTCCTATTTTCCCCGAGTTAATTCATTAATTTTCCTGGATTCGCGATATTTCCCGAGTTTCAAACGTCTTTATAGTTTCGGTAATATAAGTTATTATATTTTTTGTTATACGCCTTTATTTTTTTTCTTTTTGGGTCCGGTTTTTTCCAAACCCTTTTTTATCGCCCTCAACTATTTCATCTATTTACAGCTATAAACCGTTTTTAATTAACCATATATTAATATAAAACGTATTTACCCTGGTCTTTTTTAACACCCGTTGGGTAACTTTTGATAAATTTAACTCAAACAGCCAAAATAATATAAATACGTGAACTATATTTTTCATAATGAAAACAAGTTACGGTTTATAAAACATAAAAAATAATATTTGAAACCTAACCGTAAAAACCCTTCTTACCTACATTTTATTTATTAACTTTAATGAAAAACGGCTTAATCGAGCTGACCGTAAACGGGTTAACGACTATAAGCGTATTAATCACGTTACTTACATATAAATTAATGTATTATAGTCTTTTATATCCTATTTAAAACGTTGTTTTTCCTCGTCCACCCCGTATTATCCGTCGTTGTCGGCATTACCTAATACTAACTCTCCGTTTAACATTACCCGTTATTATTAGTATCACCTAATACCTGCCCCATTTTTAACTCATATATCTCGTTAATTTTATTTAACGCCCGCCCCATTTTACGTTATTCGTCATTATTAACCTTTTTTAGTATTCGAAGATAATCGTAATAAGGGTTTAAACGTTAATAACGTTATTATTCGGAGGATCCCGATAACGATAATAATAATGAGTAGGTAAAACTTGATAATGTATAATAAAAGTCGCTTCGTGGTCAAATATTCATTCGAAAAAGCTGAATAACATAAACCCGGCCTTATATATCATATCATATTATAATAGTAATGAATTTTATATTTTTCTTATTAATATTATATTATCATCGAGGTAAAGGCGATTCGTTTAAAATAAGTTATTTAAAACGTATTCGACGATAACGCTAAAACCCCGGGTTATTATAAAACCTGGCGTTTTTTTACTTCACCTCGAATTTATATAATGTCGCCATATATTAATAAATTTTTCAGAATTTTTACTCTGGCTTAATATAACTATTTTACTTAACTAATATATAACAGATACCACCCCTTCCCATATTCGTAACGAAAATATTTCAAATTTTAAATTTCTTATATATACTCTTCTCTATATCGTCCTTAAAAAAACCTTACCGTAGCCAAATATTGGATAAAATGAATACGGGAAAGATATTCGTAATTATACGTTTCATTGAATTTATATAAAACACAAGGCGTTTTTTAAAATACTTAAAACGATATTTTAACGGGTTTCAAACGTCTATGACCCGGTATTAATTATATAATTAATCGAGGTTTTGATTCGGGTAGGAAGTTTTAATATTACATAAATTAAACTATATTCAATCGCTTACTTTATATCGTTTAGCTAGGTATTATCAACGGTTCGCCATTATTACTATTGGTTATTAAACATATATCATCGTCCTCTAAATCAATTCCGTGTCTTCGCTTAAATGTATTAAAAACGCGAAAGTTTATTTCTCCGGATTAATCGAAAACTTTATAACTTTCTAAAACTTAAAAATAAAAGACATTTTATATCCATTAAACAGTCGATTTAAATGAAACCCGGTGACTGTCGACTTTTATTTATTTGAAATGAATAAAGAAATGAAGAAATATAATATTTAGTTATATTATGAAAAGACGACGACGATTAGTAGGTTTTTAAAAACCTTCCAATTTACTCGTTTGGTATCGCTATTCGTTTATAGATAATACGCCGTCGACAAAAACTATTGAACTGTGATTAAAAAAATATAAAATCGGTTCAAATACATTTACCTGATTCGAGCTATAATCGTCAATAATAAAAGCCAAAAATCTAGAAAATCTCTATTATATATTTAGAAAATGCTCTGTATACGTTTCGGAAGTTTTCAACCATATAACATTTCATTGAACAAATTTGGATAATCGATCCATAAAAAATAATCAATATTAAAAGCCGTTATTAATAATTACCAGGTCGATTATTAAGTCGACTGAAATATAGAATCGATAACGATTAAGGATAAAATAGGGTTAAAAAGGATTTTTTATAAAGTACGAAATAGTTTTATACCATTATATTACGTGTATATTCGATATAAACGTTGAATATTTACAACCATCTCTTGTGAATTAAAATCTTATTAATAGTAGGTTCATTATATAATATTTAACATTCATAACTTCGAATTTGGAAACTATAAACGATTACAGCAACGTAATATAAACTTCGGGATGATATTATAATTTTTAATTCGTACCGAATATTTAATTTTAACCGGAAAACGTTGAACTCTTTTGATAATCATTAATAGGCGAACTATGTATAATAGGTTGTTCTCTGCTTTTCATTTTTACAATTTCATAAAAGCGCTCCACCTGAAAATAAGGTAATTATTCGGTATTAATAAAGTCGGTAAATTCAACGTAAGCGGAACCCAAAGTGATATCATAACCGTCGACGCCCCAGTGTTTTCCGATGTTGTTAAAGTCGATGATGCGAGCACGGGCCAAGCCCAAAGCGATCCCGTTACCGTTGAAACCTCTAAATTCTCCGGCTTTCCTTTGAAATATATATTATCGCGATTGAACAACAAGGTCTCCATTTTGATGAATTCATCCGTATATCTCATCGGAATATATGTTTTTATAATGTATGAATTCATTATTTCTTTATCTAATATGATAATCGAAATAGGTTTAAAGACTCGTACGCGGCATTTTTTAACTTCGGGATTATTTTATCATTCACAGCTTAATATATTTGAATAGTTGTTTGAGGTTACGGACCGGTAGCGTAAATAATATGAAAAATGTTAAAAAACTTCGACTTATTAAGCTTAACGTTTCGAAATTGAATGTGGCAAAAAAAAAAATTAATTTCTTATGATCCGTTAAAATCGTAAACGAAGTACAAATAATACGTAATTCCGAAAACCACGCTTTTAAATAGAATATCTATTCGCAGACTTTAGATTGTTGCAACGTTATCGATTCGATTAGTTGAAGTAACAGTAGTATCACATTGGTTAAGTGGTAGATGTATTGTTTTAGGTTCAGCAGACCTTTAGCTGGTCTGAACTATAATTTTTATGGTCAATTGCTTGGCTCGTACCCTAGGGTGAAGTGCAGTGTATTGTACTGAACTTCCGACCAATGCGGTAAGTCCGCAAAAAGCAATATATTTGCAATACGGTTAACTTTACTTACAGTAAAGTTGACCTATTTACACTGTATATAATACTATTTCAACACTGCAAGCTTTTTAGTTTATGCGCATACGCTATTATGGTTAACTAATCTTTTTGCGGTTACTACTAAATCGCCTTTTCGTTAACTGTCCTGATTCCTATCAATTCCAGTTGACTTCCATACTAAATTATACCTCATTGCATGTAAATGACCTTATTTGACTTTAATTTCTCCGTCTTTCCGAGGTTTAAGTTTGTTAATTCCTACAAAATGTTTTTCCCCCATAGTCTTTTACAAACCTTTACTTTAGCCGTATCAGCCAAAAAAATCGCTATTATCAATTCTTTCACTTTCCTGGCAATCTTTTAGTTTGCCAGAACATTCCTGTCCGCCTTCACGTGATTTGAGCCTTTTAGGCAGCATATTAATATAGCCTTCGATTAGTGTGGTTAGCTTATTGCTGTTTAAAAACCTTTTAAGGGCTTTGTTCAGCGTTGCCTTCATCATGTCATTTGCAGGATTATTTTTGCTGTTAATTTATCGGAATTCCTGAATCTATTTTTTTTTCATAGGCTTTATGGAATGTCATTACGTTGATTATCAGGCGTTTTTTACTGGTGGTTCCGATTTTCGAAAAGTATTCGAAAAAGCTTCTTAAGTCGGTATAAATTACCACTGGGATAAGGGGAATCTTCAGCTTCCTGGTAATAAGGTTAAGGGTTTTCTATAATTTTATGTCTACGTTAAATCCCGTTATTATTCCATAGACCTCCGAAGCCAGTACGCTTCATGTAATCCTTTTATATTTAACAGAGGTTTAGTGAATTATATTACCGATAATTTAAACTGGAGTTTTCGTTTTTTTTTTTTTTCAACAAAGGTTATTAAAAAGCCGATTTGTGAGGATAAGTCGGTGTTGTTTACAAAGGAATCTTTCGTTAAGATTATTAACTTGGCTTTCAAAAGATCAATTAGAACTATATCAATTCCTCGATTTAAGTTTCGTATTTTCTATTCGAGCCTTTTATTTAGCCGGTTAAAGTCCTTATCCGTTAGCTTTTATATTCACACCGCGATGAATAGGTTATAAGAGGCTTCCAGTTGGTATAAGATAGCAATATAGCTGTCTCCAGCACGCTGTTCCAAGTATTTTTAAGCTCTAGCTATGTTAGTTTTGTTAATTGTGGCCAAAATAGCGCTCTAACCCGTCTGATGAAAGTTAAGGCTAGTATTGACGCCAAGCATACGGATTAACAATTTATTGAAATTAAGTTGACTGCTTTCCGTTAACGTTGTTATTAGTTTGCAATTCCAGAACTTGGATTCCTCAATCGCTTGCTGTTCCAGTACCATAAAGTTGGCCGTTTCGACGAAAAAAGTACCTTCAGTTTGTATATCCACCACGCCAAAGACTTTCTCTTACGTTACCAGTAAGTACGGATTGTATATCAAAGACTTTATCGCTAGTCTTATTTTAAAGTACGACTCGTAAGTTAGGAACCAATAAACGTTTAGCTTAGCTACTTCGTACAGTAGCTTAATATATCGTATTACCGTACCTAAAGGATAGATAATAGGTAGTTTTTGTAGTAGTTTTAACAGTACAATCCTCTGTAAATCCGTTGCTAATTGTATATAGGCTTACGTTATATCACGACCATTCAGTGTAAATTTTCCTTTAGTTTTAGCTAGCAAAATTTTTGGTAAAGCGACTACTAAGTGCTAGCTGATTTTGTAAATCTTTGGCTATTACATAAAAATACAGTCTTTGCCTTTATCATCGTATCCTTAAGCGATTAGATATGATTTTTTGTACGGCCTCCCCGTAATCTTTTCCTTAATTTCATGGATAATTTTTGACTTAATAATTGTGACGTTTGTGTTATAAAGGTTAAAATCGGTTTTCGGCACGAATTATATAATTTCTCGATTTAGTAAATCCTTAATTTAGACTTTTTGCTTTCCTTAAACGGTTTGCAGGAGGTTTTGATAATCCCTTACGTTTCAAGCTTTAATGTCAAGTTTTCGTTATCATTTTATTTCCTGTTTACCTAAGTAATATTATTGATACAGCCTGGTGTTTACTCCTCCTTTTGAATGTTCCTATTTTTCGGGGGTCGTCTTCTCCAGCGGCGTTTTATCGGTTTATCGATAACGGGTAGGGGAGGTTTGTAGTAGATCGGTTTCTTGGCTTAAAGGTCTTTATCGTTAGTAGCCTTAATGTAGGGCTTAACCTAAGTGGTTCGGAAAGTTATAGGACCGTTTGAAATTTCAACAACTACTTTAGAGTTTGAGATACTTAATACCTTATACGGGTCCTTCTATTTACTCGGTTTCCATTACACGAGGACATCACTTTTTAATGGTAAAATAAGTACATCGATTATTGTGGGGTCATTCCTGGTATTAAAAGCCTTATTAATTTGATGGCGTGCCGATTTTTTTTTGCAATTCACTTAAAGCTTTATTATAAGCCGTAATACGTTTCTAAGTACTTTCTAAGGATGAAGATTCCCTCATTAGGTGTAGATACGCTCCAAAGACTAAAAGCGTTAGCATTAAAGCATTAGAGTCTACAATATCGTTTAGGCCCTTTATTGTCATTTATAGGCGTGCCTCCGGATCTGTAAAGTTTTCGATTTCCTACGTAAGGATATTGTACGTTTGGCGAAATAGTGAGTGTGCCCCTTAAACCTTTTAAATACTTAGTGAGCTTTTACAGGTACTTGTTTACATTGGATATCTATTATTTTAGTATCTTCTTAAAATTATATCGCGATAAAGTTAGTACCAGTATCGTGGACGACAACGTTAGGTAGGCACAGGTACGTAATAATCCGCAGTATCCTTAGTGTTTTCCACGTATCTTTTATCGAAAGGAATTCGAAAAATCTAACCTTATAAAAAGAGGTTGCGAAATCAACCAAGTGAAAAACAGGCTTGTTAACCAATTAAAATATATCGACGAAAATCTCGCAGTTTAAATTCATATCATTTTTTAATGTAAATTTTAATCACCGGTGGGCTTTTGTATATGTTTAACAATAGTGGCAAAGTTTTTTAATGCCTTTTAAGACATGATATTCTACGTCGTTATACCTTAAGAATTCTAGGACTCAGTATAACTTATTAACGGATGAATAGTTAAAACTCCGGTATAATTAACGTATATACAGCTTTGTCAAGTTCAATATTACTGTTTCCGGGAATTAAAGATAAAATTATAGGTGTCACTAATTAAAAACGAGTAAAATCCTTCAGCTGTTCTTAACTAGCTCGTCTGCGTTAACGTCAACGTTAACTCCGAAAGTCTTTATATTTTCCAAGTAAAGAAGAAAAGGGGTAGGGGATTTGAGGATGTAAAACGGAATTGCTCTTATAATAGTTGAAACTATCGCTGTTTCTATTAAATTTAGTTGTTCGTCTAGTTTAAAGCCAACTTTAGCCTTATCAGTATCGCGACGATTAATTTTAGTTATTGTAATGCTTTCCCTCCGTAACGTTATATATTTCAAATAACCTCCTATTAAGTACCTCATTACCCCTATGTCTAGCATAATACCCTGAAACATTTAGTTCACGTAACAATCATAAAGATTAAAGGGTTGTAAAGTGTCGGGGGTTTAATTTGGGAAAAGGTAAAGGTTTTTACTACCTAAACGATATAAAAAGGCGTGGTTAGCTAGTTACTAGGCTGTATTAGGAGTATTCTCTTCGTATTACTTAATTTATTTAGAAGTATTGAGGCCCTTAATTAGCGCATCAACTTTAAAGTTAGTGATTTAATTTAAATAATCCTGTTTAAAAGTAGTATGGTAGTAGGCGTAATATACTGCCTTTTTATTATTACATTCGGCAGGGGGGTGCCAAGTAAACCAATAGCTAAACTTACCATAAATTTAACATCTTTTACCAATATTAAGACGATAGTGCTTGCGATTAACAGGTCCGCCTAAATCTTGGCCTTATTATCGTTAACATAGTTATTGCCTTTAGTTTAAGGTTGGTGGGTCAGACCTTAGGCGTTATAGGCGCCTGTACTTGCAGTTGACATAGTTAAACACCGCAAAATCTTCCTTATACACGTTAGGGAAATTTCCGACTTAGGGGTATATATTAAACTAGTTTGGTGTACGCGCCATTACGGTGGCGAACGAGAAACTCAACTGGCTAAAAAAGCCTTCGTAAGCGGTATTTAGGCGTTATAAGGTGTATTCGAATTCGTTGACGCTCGTAACTGTTACCCATACTTGTTTTCATAGTGTAGCTTCGCCAGCGTGAGCTTTCCCCATTGATTTCTGGCATAACATCAACTTGTTAAGTATATGATTAAAAACGTCCATTAGTGTTTCTTCCTTTTTATTTTTCTCTATTATTAAATTTTACCTCGTTGTAGAATAGTCTATATGATATTGCGTAAGGTAGAAATCGTATTCGAAGTTACTTTTTATGTTATCGTAAATCTCGCGAAATGTAGTAGCTTTAGTAAAGAAGGCTAAGTAGTAGTTCCTAACTTGCCTTGTAAGGATTTCGGAAAATAATAGATGAAAACCTGAAGGAAGAACTTTCATTTACTTGCAGATATTTAAAAAAGGTATTATTTTAATATTAAAAAGGTTATAGAACTTCCCATTCTACTTTTTTTTGTTGTTTTAAATCTTAACGAAGTCTGTAAGAAGCTTGTAATTAATATTAATTATCTTAACAAGTTTTAGGCGAAAATCGCGATAGTCGTCCTAGACTTCAATAGTTTTTCCTAGTAATTTAAGTTTTAGAGCTTTCGAGGCACAGTGTTGAGGGTAATTGCCAGTCGTTTAGCCGGAGGGGTAAAGTTTTGTAGTAGAACCTGTGGTGGGCTCTCGCCTATAGATAAATCTAAATAAAGAAGGATTTTAAGGAGCCTGTCGATGGAATTGCTAAAGGGGAATGGGAATTTGAGGATTTTATAAAGCCTAACAATCTTGCTTAATTAACTGGTAAAAAACGCCGACATCAATACCTTTGACCGCGTTAGCAGCCTTTACTTTACGCGTTTTGCCTCCGCTAAGGGCGTACTCCGTGTTATTGCGTAGAGGTATTAAACTGAGGAATAGGTTAACAGGTTTTTTATCGCTAGCACGTGAAAATGCTTGACTTAATTAAGAGTAAAGGGAAGGTCTAATGGATCGCGTATGGGGGTAGTAAGGTTTTTTAACGTGCTTTCTTTTAGGTTGTAGGTTTTAGGAGTATTTTTTAAGCTGAGTTAAGTTAAAAAAGGCTTGTGATAGCGTTGTGGAGGCCTGTACGTAAACGTAGATCCTTTATTCCTCCAGTTTAGACTTGAATTTCGACTTGACCCCTTTTTGAGTTGCTTTTTATATGTTAATTGTTTGGTTGTTAAAAAAGTTACTATATTTAGTAAAAACACGGTTAGGGTTAAGGCTGATATTGTTGTGCTTAACGATAGAGTAGCCGATGAAGTTGGTTAAGTGTTTTTCGTTTAATTTTTCATTAATATCCCATTCCTAAAGGTCGTGGTTGTAGGACTTGGTAAAAAGGTATTCGAGGTCTTTGATTACTTTTTTGCTGGCAGGATCGGTAATAGCTTTAAAGTGGTCGCTTTCAGTAGCTATCTTGACGTGCTTGTTTGTATAGGACGCATAGGACGAGGTACTTGGTGATATTTAGGTGTGGGAACTTAGTGTTTTGACGAAAGAGAGTGAAAAGAATAAAATAAGGGCAAAGGTTTGGTGTAGAGGGTAAAGTCAAAGGTCGTTTGTTGTTGCAGGTTGTTTGGCGTTGGGACTTAGTCTTTTTTGCAGTAGTAACACCCGAAGTAGTACTGACTTAGCCGTTTTATAACTTGCCGAACTTTAAGACATTTGGCAGTTAATATCAACGTTTTTAAAAAAGGTTGATGAAGATTTATTAGTGTTTTTAATAGCAATACCTTCGCTTACTTCCAAATTACTGTTGGGGACTGACGTAATTAAAAAGTCTTCTCTGTTTTGCTACTGTTGGGGACTAGCGTAGTACTAATAGAGGCCTTTCACAAGAATCTTTCCTTTACCCTAGCCGCCGTTTTTAACGTAGAACGTAGCCGGAAAGTAGCTTTTTCTTTCACTTAGCCAATCTATGCTTAACCTGATAAGCACTGATTAGTGTTCGCTGACCTTAGATCGTTGCAACGTTGTCGATTCAATTGGTCGAAGTAATAGTAGTATTGTATTGGTTAAGTGGTGGATGTATTGTTTTAGGTTTGGCAGACCGCTAGCCGGTCTGAATTGTAATCTGTATAGCCAATTGCTTGGCCCATGCCCTAGAGTAAAGTGCAGTGTATTTCACTCGACTTACGCCCAATGCGGTAAGTCCGCACAAAGCAATACACTTGCAGTATAGTCAACTTTAATTATAGTAAAGCTGACCTACTGCACTGCATGTAATACTATTCCAACAATATCACTGCAAAAAACTTCTTATTGTAAATGGTATTGTTACGTTTAGTATCGGTTATTCATGCGAAATAATATGCTACCGGCTTTGAAATATTAACTTTATCCTTTAACAATAAGTACGCTTTTAACGTTATCTTCGAATTTTCATTACCATTAATCAACGTAAATTTTAATATATGAAAATTGTGGCTGTAACGAATATATTTTGAACGCTTAAAATGTATATTCATTTCGATTTATTTCAACCTAACGAATTCCTTATTTCGTAAGTTGAACGAGGTAATTCATTCAATCGGAAAAATTACTCATAAAGTTTCGATAAAGGATAATAAAACCTAAAAAACTTTGGAACTTTCGAATACTATGTAGTGACTCTTATTCACGTATTACCCAGTCTTTTTCGGGGTTGGCCCAAGTATTCACGCTAACTATTACGATAAAATCAAGATATTTTACCCTTTTCACCATGAAATTACACTTTTTTAAGATTCAAGCTTAACCCAGTATTACGAAAACATCCTAAAACTACGTAAACATTCGCTACGAAATTCTTTTTCATACCGAAAAAAAAAAGGTTATTTGAGTAAATTATAATACAATCGCTTAAAATATCTGTTACTATATAATAAATATATCGTTAAAACGTAACGAATATTTCTGTTAACCTAAAAGGGATAAACAACTACTTTAATAAGTCGAAACGTATATAAAACACCGTTAGCTTTTATTATCTGGATATAATCCAGATATGGAAAAAAACCGTTTAAATATCTAATTTCGTAAGTTACGTTGACTTCGACAATATACATAAGGTTTTTCAATTTGAGGTAAAAGAAAACGATTTTACTCAATGATTTTATTCCAGGCTTAGTAATTGATATAAAACCGCCATCCCCATTTCGGTTTAAAAATTAGTAATACCGAAGTTGCGGCCGATAGAAACCGTACCCAAACTTCATCTTTATATATTAACTCCATAATTTAACGCTTAAATTCATAAAACTAATCCCGTAATATCGAATATCATAATTCCTATAATTCTTCCAGTATGAATCCATCCTTGTTTGGTTGAAAATAAATATATTGATCGAGCTTTTCCCGGTAGGGAAGTAATGTTATTACTTTTCACTTATCAAATAAGTCGTAAAATGTTATCAATTCGGGTAAAAAAAGTAATTTATCCTTATTCTTCTCACGGTAATCGGCGCCGTCGATTATAGATTCCGCGTCATTTTACGAAAACTTATAGTAAAAGCTAATTACAATCAATCTCATATATATTATATTATACGTTAAAATCGGATTGTTAAACTAATAAAAGCCGATTTTATAACGCCTTATATATCTCCCGAACTAAGATATATTACTACTATATTATAACTCAATCCTTCTTGATTATAAATGACAAATAAATACCGCTAACGTTCAATATTATCTATCAATATCGTATCCATAATATTCCAAAAAGATATTCTGCGATAATCTGGAAATAATATATATTAATATCGAGTTCGATTATTCATTGATAATTACGCGAAATTTAGCTATTTAGCTAATACGTGTATTCTTTTATAACTATGATATCATACCTCAATTTGGAAGATATAATAGCCAAATTTACTTTACCTTTAATCGTTGTACTAAAGCCTTGCTTACAGTATAATAACAATTACAACTAATATCTACTTGAACATTCAAATAATAAATGTTATTACAGATATAAGGATAAGAGGTAAATCTTTATTTATACGTGTTTTACTTGAATTAAACTGATTTTTATCTAAATTTATAAGTACGTTGTTCAGGTTATATAATTTCTAACCCAAATTTTATTTAAATGTCAAACATTCTCTGATGTTATTAATAAAAAACCTTTATATACCTTTTCGAATTCAATCGTATATATCTATATCCAAGGAAAAGCCGGTCGAAATTTGTAGCCTTGTTAATAGTAGTAAATTGAGCTATAATATAATTAACGCCCCATAACTTATCTTACCCGGCGTTCCTTTGCCGTTATCCATATTACCTGGCGTATTTAATCTGAAATTTATATTGAACGGGTTTACCAAAATAACTTACTGCGATTACTAAGACACTTTAATGAAGATACCTAAAAGATATAAACTTCTATAATAATTATACAGGTTTCGATAAATACTAACTAGAATGTCGTTTTAAATTTCAAAACTTTAACTTGTTTATAAGTTCTTTATATTTCACTAAAGCTGCGTTGGAATATATACGATTAACGTCTATCATAATAGATTTATTTTGAATATATAAAAACATACGAAAGAATAGGAAATTACATTTAACGGCTGAAGGTTAGTTTAATCCGCTCGTTTAAGTTAATAATATTTCGAACCTAATAATAAAATGTATTTATAAGTTTCTATCGTTTATAAGTAATCTGTTCAACTCGATTACAAGTTTATTCACGAGATAAGGGTCATTATAATCAGCTTCGATATAGTTGAAAAATTTACTCATATCGTATATACCTTCGTATTTACCTGCTTCATAATATATCTTAATAACCTACTTTACTATCGCCGTATAATAACCCTATACATAGAAATTCGTATAATAACCTTTTCCAATTTATATTTTATTTTATTTTATTATAAAATCGATTGTTTAACGCGTTGTCGCTTCTGTAAAGGCAAATCCGTAGAATTACGGTTATTCATATCATTTTCGGTTATCTCTAAACGTTTAAAAATAACTTGGATTATTGTTATGTCGGTGTCGAGTATTTAAATTTTAATAAAAACTCTAAGCGAATTCGGATATAAGGTTGAAATCGAAAGTCGATGAACCGGATTATTATATTTGGTTTATAATGAACTCGATATAACTTATAATATCGTGTAAAACAGTTATATCGGCTTAAGTTGGCCTCGAAGAAGTGAAAGATATTTTTACAAAGGTGGAAAACTGGGTATTTGCTAACTACCTAATTTCTCAAATAAAGTTAAAATATAACATAAAATTATAAATATTTGCTATTAATTAGTCTATTAGAAATAATATTCCTTCGAGAAAAAAAGCCTTAATAATGTATTATAATCCGAACTTCAATAATAAATCAAGTAAATACTAAACGGAGTTTACTATTAAGTTATAGGCGAAAAACCAAAAAAAGGTTATAATAGTCTTTTGTACAGAACTTATAGGTATGGTCAGTGTATAGCCCGTCGTATGCCTTCGCACGTACTGTATACGGACCGTTCCTGGACTGAGTACGGGCCGAGTATTGCATATCCCGTTACGTGAACAGTCATATAAACTATAGACTCAATGGTTAATGGCATGAGTCCATAACAAGAGCCTATAAGCTCTTATCTAAGGCATGTACTTTCCAGATGCTTCTTCTGTAACTTGCATCTTTTTACTAATATCTTTGAATACTATACTGTTTTTTTATACGTTGACGTGAAGAACTAACCGAAATAATCAGTAGTTGACTCTATCGATTACAAACAACTTAGGAAAGAAGAGAAGAAAATTAATTGAATACTTATATCAGGATGTGGTAACGATTTCAATTATTCCATATTTCAATATTATGATTTACAAAAATAATATAAGAGCGAAGAAAAATAGTAAAATCTCTAGTAAATTTTAAAAAGAAAACTTTAATACTTTATCATTAATTAGGTTAGTATCCTGTGACTATTGAAAGATACTTTATATTACTATCAACTCGGTTGGCATTCTTAACGTATCCGGAAACTTTTGGGGAAGCGTTCTATTACGTATCGGCTACGCAAGATATCCAGCTTCGTACCATTTTACTGTAAAATATCCAAACAATCATTACATCGTACGGGTATCGGAACCGCTTACGTATATTTAGAAACAACCAAAACAAGTTTTAAAGCGTTCTGATACATTTATAAAGCATTTAGAATAACTTTTAAAACGTTTATACAAATAGTTTAAACGCTCAACACAATAACCGACGCTTTTATACAATATGGTAACTTCTATATATAACTCTCTTACCCCCCCCCCCTCGATATCCGACACCTAACTTATCCCTTCACACTGTTTGTTTAAAATAATACTTACAAAGTTTAAATTTATCAATTTTTTAGTTAATATAACACTTACAAATATTGAACAATTAGTTTGAAACGTTTGGTTATATTAAATTTTTGTTTTATTTACATATTGTATGTTTTAATTTCTGTCATTCTATTTTAAAACCACTTTGATTACATCGTTTCAAACGCATAAAAATATCATCACTATACCACATTACAAATGGCACCTTAATAATAAAAGCACTATCGACAATTTTAGTTGAAGCTAGCGAGTAAATAGACCTTTTTTTACAATATAAAACTCTTCAGAAAAGCATTTTGAGATTTATTGATATAAACATGTGAGATAATACCATTAAAGTATTAATAGAGGACCTAAACCTTTAGATTGAGAATACGTACATTATAAAGTTAATATTTCATTATTAGGGGGGAAAGAACTAGTGGTTTGATATATTCGATAATTTCCGAAAAAAAGTTCCGGATTAGACGTTGGAAACGTAGCGTATGATAGACCACTCAATCTCGAAAGTGCTATGTGTATAACTATAGAATAGAAACATTAATATGCTCAAGTGAAATCGCATTACATAACGGTAATCGTTACAGCTCAATTTCATAATAGGTCGATTTAGGAAGACGAAAAAGCACCAAGGATGGACTTTATAAAATGATACTAGTTGGTAAAAAGTAAGAAATAGCTTATTAAAAATATATGGGATAATCTATGACGTAAGAACACCCCATATATACAAAGTAAAAAATTCACAGAAAAAGAGAGAAGTCGCGAAAGTTATCTTCCACTAGGGTTCAAAAGAAGGAAAAGATATAAAGTTCATCCTTTACTCAGATTTTAAAGAAGGAAAAGCCGTAAAATTAACCCTCTATTCGGGTTCTAAAGGAGAAAAAGCCGCCAAGGTCATCCTCTACTCTGATTCAAAACTTAGCTATTCTGGAAAAAATTGAAAAAAAAAAAAAAACGAGCCATCTAATGAAGAAGGAATTCAGAGCCTATAAAAAAGTCTACTCCTCAACTAAGAAAAACAACTCTTCCAACCGTGTCAAAAAAGCTACAAAAATGGGGGACGGAAAAGATAGCCCTTCCTTCGATCACACCGAAAACGCCCTAGAAAAAGGGGACGATACTCTTGAAGGGTATATGAAAAACGCTATAAAATACATCCATTTCTTCAACTACGCCAAAGAGAATACCAGACCCGATAGTAAAGGGATTTGGCGCCTACGAAAATGTCAATTCCTAAACCAAAAAAGAAAATCCTCCAAACTTTGTTCAAAACGACCCAAAAAGGGGGTACAGCGTTTTCAGAGAAAATATAAAAGGCGATAAAAAGTTATACGAGTTTTACGAATTAAGAATCTCGTATAATAACCCATACTATGACTTTTCAACACATAAATTTCGCATTAGCAATAACAACAAAGTATTTTATTATTTAGAAAAACAAAGAATAAAAATTTACAAAAGACAAAAGTAAGCCCAGAATACGAATATTAGCAGGACGAAAGATAAGGAGGTTGATTTCGAATAGCGCATTAAAGAAGTTTGTATTTACTAGAACTTTTTGTTGAAGTTACTAAAAAGGTTATAAAACCTAACCCTAATAAACCACTACTATTCTTTTTACTTTTCTGTAGTTTTGATTTATATTTCACTTTTCAAAATCATTTTAAATCCTTATAACGTACTTTTCACGTCTCAAACGTATTATTGACCGTTTTCGTTGTATATTTTTACTTATAGATTTATTAGTAACCGCTCCCATTTTAAATTATACTTTTTTTATTTACTATTTGTCATTTGCGTTACTCATTTCAATTACAAATTAATTATTAGCCGCTTGCATTGCATATTTCACTCTTTGTATTTATTATTTGTTACTTACGTTGCGATTTTTTCATGAATTTTTTTCATGCAACTATCATTATATAAGTAGGTATATACAGTGAAATAATTAAAACAAAGCATTTATTCGTTACTCAAAGAATAGAAGGAGGAGGATTCGGTAACGTCGTTGTCGTTTTCGTCGTTATCGTCGCTTTCATTATTGTCGTTGTTGCTGATGTTGCCACCTTGAAGGGAATTAAGCGCCCATTACGTCTTAGATCATATGCCCTAAGATAGGGGTTGGTGGGCTCGTTCACCCTTTTTACGACGCCGGGTTAAGATGTGGTTGAATTTACCTGTGCAATATAGGTATATGCTCGCGTATTACGCGATAATAGCGATAATAGTTTTCGCCAGCCACTTGTTGGTATTTATGAACAATTAAATTTAAGCCCCGGATTAAGAATTAGAAAAGTGGAATGACTTACGGTATATACGGCGGACGCGTAGAAGGGCATCTGCGAATGGTATTAATACCTCCAGAATGGGTACGTAGCTGTTGTTTCCCCATTCGTAACAATAATAACATATAAATACAATACCGCTTTAATTTTATTCACTGGACGACTTAACAACGGCGGCGGACGCAATGTAGGAAACGTAAAACGTAGTTATAGGAGGGCTAGAAGCGTTTACTTTGGTATGGCGTTTTAGTACCTTTTATGACAAAATGATTTTGCAATGTACCTAAACAAGACGTGTCTTTAAATACCCGGCCAGCTTCGTTATCTACACCTAGTTTAAACAAAAGTTAATATATAATACAATTCTAAAAGTAAATATTACGTATTTCGTTACTACTTTCTAATGCTGCATTTTTGGCGCTTAAAGGGCGCCAAGGGTAAAGGCGAGGTTTTCGCCCGAAACAAAAGGATGAGTTTTATAACCTCTGGTTACTCTTATTGTTCCTATTGTTGTTATTTTTATTTCTTGAACTAGGTAAAGGGGAAGGTCGGAGATTCGTATGCAGGGATTGGCGTATACACAGAGGTGGAGCTAGTGATAGTGGGGTTACAAAAGGTATTAATAATGGCTGTGGAGGCGCTGGAAATAACAGCTTTTGCAACGCGTACACGCTGCTGCGCTAAATAGCGCCGTTTACTACACGATTTACATAACATCATGCTACATAAAATTATGATAACTTATCAAAAAAACATAAAAAGCGATATAAATGATTAATTAAATACGAGAACGAAATAATAGTAACTGGGAGTTTACTTAGCAAATAGTAACACGTTATTAAAAGAGGAAAAAAAGAAGTTTTTCCTAAACCAACGAAGATTCATTACTTTATACTGACTTCATAACACATGATATCAATAATCACGTTTTTATAGGATTTTCTAACTTTTCAAAACGAAACATAACTTACATTGCCTTTATTACCAAATAACCGATTAAACCTTTAGACGAATTACACTACATTACTAAATTATGGATACGAAGCTCCTCCAATAAGAATAAAAATTTCCAGTATAGATATTACTATAATTAGTAAATGTAAAGAAGCATGCTAATAAAGTGTATAGTAGAGTGTCATGGCCCAGATTAGAGCTTACAAACTCTTATCTAAGGCGTGCACTCTCCAGATAATTCTTCTGAAGCTTGCATCTTTATACTACTATCTTTGAATACTATATTGTCTTCTTCATACTTTGACGTAAAGACCTGACCGATAGTTATATCGTTTACTTCATTATAAAGGGATGAGTTTAATTTGATGTATTTGAAAATAGTTATTTTCGCGAATAGCTCTTCTTAAAAGCATATAATGGTGATATCATAGCTTTTATTCCTATGTTTTTATTATACCTTAATTGGGGAAGCTGAGGATTCCCTTGCTATAGATTCCATTTATCTTTTGTTTCAAATATTTCAACTATTGTAAACTATACAGTAATCAAAACTTAAACTTAGCATTTCAATACTACACTTGCATACGAATACCCACTAGTACCAGCCAACATATATAATAAATATTAAACCTCCTTCCAAAAAATTCATAAGCAGCTCCCATATTTTTTAGTGCTGTCACCAGATCTACATATGATACCTTAACATCGCCAGCGAAAAAATTTCCATGGCTCCCTTCATAGCCAACACCAAATGAGCTTGACCAACTACGTATGCCCTTAAAACGTTTGCAAAGGTAGCCCTATCTTTGAAAAATACTTAAAGACCTTAGCATAAACGATAGGAAACTAGACTAAACTTGACAGAAAAAGATGTTTTTACGTATCACACCTAATGGTTTAACGCTGAGTCCTTTTACAAAATGCTTGATGCTTTAAAACCCGATTTTAAAGTTCGCAAATCCGTTTATAAGGTCTACTAATAAATTATTGATACCTTCGTTTCACATTTCAATGGACCTAGCATTAGCAAGCACCGAACGTTGATATTACATATCGTGGCGTACGTTATTGACCACCTTGTCAACGAGGGCTTAAGAATATAAATACAAGGTATTATAACTGTATCTATATATAGATCCACTCACCCATCCTCTAGCCATCTTATATAAATCGATGAGGTATAAAAAAAAACCTAAAGAATTTTTGTATGCACTCCCCCATCGCCTATTCAACAACTTAGATTTTACCAGCTGTTTCGATAAACGAAGGTTTGAAACCTTTTATTACACCAAACTAGAATACTACATAAACTATGGTAATATATCGTAATGGAATATCGGTCCTCTTAACTTCGCGAAAACAAACCTTATATAAATAAAAGTTTGTTAAGAATCCGCTTACAATTATCTTAAATACCGTCACATATAATAAAATACATGTTAGAGAACAGTAAAGGAGGAAAACCGACGTGTCTTTATCAAAGTTTCTAAAAGCTTAAGGCGAAATATCAAAAAGTTTTCCCTCTCATATATTCGTATTAAATGGGTATAATTCGACTTGTTTACTATGAAGTCGGTAATGGGGACCCTTACGGAATTTCTTATATGTTTCACTAATATATGGTTAAAACAAAGTTCTTTTTCGAAGAAATAATACCTATTTTACTCCATTTATTTAAAAGAACTTTTAGTATACTTCACCAAACCTGGTGTTGGAATAGCAGTCAAATACCACACAGTTAAGTCAACTTTAATTGCAGTAAAGTTGATTATACGTACTGCAAATTGACTGTAGTTTGTGGAACTGCACTGTAAGTGTAGTGCAGTAGGTGTCCACTTCAAAGTGGAGCACAGGCCAAAGCGTTTGTCTATACAAATTAGTATGCAGACCGGCTAGTGGTCTGCCAAACTTAGAACCAACACACCTTAATCAACAATATCAACGTAATACCAGTTACTTCGACCACAGTGATTCGAATCGACTACGTTACAACGATAAAGGCCTACCAATACTAATTGATACTTATTAGGTTAAGCACAGATTGGCTAAGTAAGAGAAAAAACTGCTTTTCGGTTACGTTTTGCTTATTTAGGCAAGGTAGAGGAAAGATTCTTGCGAGAGGACTCTATACGCTGTGTAGTTATTCGCGGCAGCAAGTAGGGAAAACTTATAGGCTATAAAATTGTTCGCGATAGTTTATAAGTAAACGACGGTATCGCTACTCGAAAACACTAAGAAATATTCATTAATACTTCTTAAAAAGCGTTAAGATTGACCGCTAAAAGTCTCAAACGAAAATTTGACAAACGGCTAAGTCAGTATTACTACAAGTGCCACTACTATAAAAAACGACTAAGTCCCTACGCTAAACAATAAACAACCTTCGCTTAATCATTGACCTTATCTTTCATACCAAACCTTTACCCTACTTTACTTTTTTTTACTCCCCACATCACTTGAATCGTTAAGTTCGCTGCTCCGACCGAAAACACCAAGTCGCGCTAAAAAAGCCATGTCGTGCGCGACTCCACGTCAAATAGTCAAGTCCATACGCCTTTGAATCATCAAGTCCCCACGCCCCCAAATAGCCAAGTTCACCACCAAGCTCTATACAAGCCGAAAAGTCAAGATATCTACCGCAAGCGCTCGCTTAAAAGCCATCACTAACCCCGAACGAAAAAAAGTAATCGAAAACCTTGGCGCTATCTTCGAAAAGCACTACGACGACGAGATCTAATTTATCTAAGCTACTAAAAACTTTACTACAAAGCATCTAACCAACGAAATCGGCCACTTCATTCTCGAAATAAACGCTACTAAAATCAGTCGTAGACTTATAGCTCTTAACGACTTCTAAAAATGGGTTTAAACCTATATTCTAAATATATAAAAAAAGCTAAAAGGCAAGCAAAGACAAGAATAATAGTCGAACTATTTACTCGAGGAATTAAACTCCCTGCGAAAAAAGGGAAGGCAATTTAGCCAACCTACTTTACAAATGCGCCACGGATAAAGACCCTTAATAGACCTCAGTAAAGGGTAGAGAGATTGTTAAGGAAAATAACCCTTAACGCCTAAACACACGTTTGTAAAGACCTGCTTAAACCCAAATAAGTGGACGTAAAGAATCCGTTAACCTACATCCTGTAAGCCCTTAAATCCACCAGTAAATTAATTAGAAACCTGGACGAACCCTTTAATATCAAAAGGATTATCGTCAAGTCTCACTCGACGGAAAACCTTAAATCCATTTCTCCTAAGCCCTTTAACACGTCTAATTTCATTAGCCAAATCAAAAAAGGACCGGCTTCACGCGCGAGTCTACTATAGGTACAACCATTAGCTTTTTCCCTCCAAACTTAACTAAAGGTAACTATCCGACCCACCAACACCAATAACAACCTCAATATTTTCCCTAGCCAAAAGATATAAAAGGTCCCTACAACTAGTATATCACTCTTCCCACTCGATGCGTTCCTATAGTGGATATAGACCATACGACAATCACCACGTTCGTTAAGATTTAGGGAGGAAATGAAAAGTATAATGATAAGTCGTATAACTTCTTCGACATCAAATTACACCTATTTTTCAATATCTGCCGCCGAATAAGGGTTGAATTTCCAGGTTTTCACTCGCTGTTGCTTAACATCTTTACCGGCCAAGCTGAGGATTACTACCTTAGGTATCTAATGAATCATTCCTCTTTTCGCGAAATCTATAATAACTTGAACGGCTATTTCGAATGCGATGTCAATTTTACCTAGTACCATACCCATTTGAACATTATTAAGTGGTTCTATATGCTAAATTATAAGAAAAAATCGGAAAGTAAGATAAACCTCCTGAATCAAATACTTGATAGGCTAATTCTTTGCCAACAAGTAATTAGAAACGTAAGAGCTGGCGAAGGCACTTTACGCCAGCAGGTCCGGTTTAGAAATTACGGGCTACAAAGAATTTAAATACGCACTTTTATACCACGATGCCATCTGCAAAGGGTTTTTTAACCAACTGCATTCCTCGTTGACGACCATAAATATTCGATTTTCCAACTCGACTGGTATATACCAATAAACTATCAACTTTTCTAACGTAAATAAGTAAAGCCTTGCGGTGATTGATTATGTCGACCGTAAGTACGGTTACGAGCGCTTATGACGCCTAAGGTTTATCTTATTAACCTCAGCCCTAAGCTAAAAGCAACAGCCACGCTAACGCTAATAAGGCCAAGACTTAGAAGGACCTGTTAAACGTAAATACTATCATTCTAATAGTGGAAAAAGATATTGGATCGATGGTAAAACTAGTTGTTAATTGGCTCGGCACCCCCCTTTCAAACAAAAGAACAAAAAGATAATATACTACATCCAGTACCCTACCACTTCTAAACAAAACTACTTAAACCAAGTTAAAGACTTCGAAGGCGACATGCTAATTAATGGTAATACCCTTAAGCAAATTAAGTGGCATGAAGATACTAGCACTAGTACTGGCACCGACATTAGCCTGGAAGTAACGTAATAACTAGCCAACCACGACTTTTTGTACCGTCTTACTAGTAAAGACTATTACCGCCGACATAAAGATAAAGACCCTGGCTCTATATATCTCTTTACCATTTAAAATCGCTATGCAAAACAAGCCTTTTCAGAGATTATACTGGATATGAGGGCGGCACGCTACTAAGTAAAAGGTTATTCGTAATATATCGCATTGCGAAAAAATATTAATACTGTTACGTAAATTAATTACACGGATACTGGCAAGGTTAAGGTTGGCTTTAACCTTGGAAAAAAGCTATATTTACTAGGATTAAAGACGGTAAAGAATGTTATTACCCCTATTATTTTCTATATCTTGGAATCCCCTACCCCCTTTTTCCTTTGTATAGACGATATGAAATACCTTGTCATTGATATTAATATTTAAACTGACGAACTAATACAAGTCAAAACCAGTAAAAGGTTTTCACTTAGCCTTAAATAAGGGCATCTTTGATTTTATCTTTAAGGGTAAAAACTAGTAGTATTAAACCTGACAAAAGCGGAATTTCATTAATTACATTGTAAGTTTAACTATCTAGCAACTAACAAGTTTTACAAGGGCTTAAAGGCAGTTGGTTATAAAGATGTGGATTTGCCAGCGCTAAAATTAGTCGAACGGCTTTGTTAATATTACAAAATATACATTCAAACCCCCTTAAGATATGAGTTTACGTTAAAAAAAGACTAAAACCATAACTTGGAAGTTTACGTAAACGTATTTTACCCAGATGGTAAGCCAGTAATATACTTTGTGGATTCCGCAACGGATTTTCACGGCTCCAAGTTCCTTAAGACTATTATGGCAAAGAAAACATAGGAGGTATTGCGTACTTTGTGGATTGATACGTACCTTGCACCACTAAAATTGTTAATTCACGATGTCGACACCAACTTTGTTACGATAAAGTTTTAAGTTAATGTAAAGTTAATGAGGATTTAGTGTATATAGGTCCCTGTTAAAGTTTACTGGGGTATTAGTAATGTCGAAAAGGCATACAACTTTTTACAAAAAGCCTACTATAGCTTTACACTGGAAATCGGAATCTTTATAAGTGAAAAAGCACGGCTTTAAATGGCGATAAAAGATTTTAACGATACTGTTAACTCTAACGAACTTATATTAACTTTACTGGTATTTAGGGCTTAATTATATATAATATTTAAGTTAATACTTTCTTCAAGTACCTAAAAACCTGTTATAAAATATAGCAAAGTATTAAAAGAGCTGAGGAAGAAATTGGCACACTGTTAAGTCAATAATGCCCTTAATACTAAAAACAGACCTTTAATAACAAACGTACTCTTATTCCTCCTTTAAAGTAAAGTCTTCACGTAACGCGAGCTAGTAAAATGGGATAGGCCGTATAAGATTTTAAATATAAATAACTTAAACGTAGTAATTGAAACTGCTAACGGCCCTATAACTTTCCGATTTATATAAGTTAAGCCGTATCGAAAACCCCTTGAGCCCATTAGGTCTAATGAAGATCCTGACGTCGATAACTTTCGAGACGAACGAATTAGCCAATATAACCCTCCGAAACCGATTATTAACAAGCTAATAGAACGCCGGCAGCGTGGACGACCACCCAAAAGGAGGATACATATTAAAAAGGGAGACGACGATAGGGATTATAAGTCCGATAAGGCGTATACAATGACGTAGGTGCCTTAAAAGAAGAAGTCTAACGGAAAACTTACCCTTAAGCTACGTGCTGAAGGTATTATAAATATACTAGGTGAGCCCTATTCAAAAAGTAACTAAGTAGAAATTAACGGCCTCCTATTACGAGGGGTTATACAACTTATGCCGTTAACACAATTTAAAAGCTAAAATGTTAATAATTTTAAGTCGAGGATAGTTTACGAGGTTGAAGGCGAAACCACGAACCGGTCGTACGAAAAATTACGGTTAATTACCTAAGGATACGATAATAAAGGTAAGGACTGGATCCTTATCCAATCGCATATAATCCAGAATATTAGCCATTGTTTAATCGTCGTTATTATTACCATTTTGACTGCTGGCACAAAAGGTTAGTTTATACTTAATAACCAAGATATAATGCAATCATATACGTAGTTTACCACCGATTTTTAACGGATTGTACTATTCAAGTTGCTAAAAGAATTAAAAGACAAGTTTCTAGCCGGCATAATGATACGTTATATCAAGCTTTTATACAGATTAGCTGAAGTAGGCATTTATTAAGTTTTATCGTATTAGACGCACTTTAAAAATAGGCTCGGTATAAATACTTTAACCTTTAACTCGGATCTGTTAATTATAAAGAGTAAAGATTTTAGTATCGTAGGTATACAAACTAACGATAACTTTTTCCTCGGCGATATTAGGTTTGTGGCAGCAGAATAACGTGTTAGCGAAAAGTCAGGCCTTTAAAAGTGTAAATTGTTAAAACATTAGTTAAGGGCATATAACTTGACATTAATGGATCGTTAATCCTTATTTATAGTATTAAGGCTTAAAACGGCACTTATATTAGCCTATGCTAAAAGGTGCAAGCCACAAGCCTAACGATTATCGACAAGACTAGCGAGGAAAAATTACAGAGTTATCGGAAACAAAGAGCCCATATAGCTTACATCGCTACGTTATATTAATTGGAAGTATCGTACGCCCTTTCTATTGTAATATAAGTATAAGAATCATAAGATGAAGACTTTAATAAGTTAAACAAATGGATTTAATAACAAATGTACTATATGTAAAAAGAAATTAACATGGTCTTTATAGATTTAATGAAGGTAAAGCTAATAATCTTTAAGAATGGATTATTTACTAATAATATTTACCTTATATCACAAATCGACTTCCTAATAATACTCGTTAATAAGGATGGGTTTCATGGGTAATTTACAATTACTTAGAACCTTATATACTAGAAATTTGTTAAGTTTAAACGCGTAATCCGGAGTATACTAGCTTCGAAAGTCTATAGTATAATGATAAGCTTTACCATCAGCATAGTAACTAACGCTATATTGAAGATTATCACTAAACTATAAATATTACCACCGATATCTATAGTAATATATATCGACTGCCGAAGCCTTCACAAATACCTATTAAAACTAGGTACGAGCAATAAAAAACGTCTAATAATAAATATAATAGCTTTAGGAGAGGCATATGAAGCCCGGAAAATAGATAGATTCCGGTAAATTAACGGCAAAAAAACCCTATAGATACCATAACTAAGGCTACCCCTAATAACGCCCTGAAAGGGGTTGTAAATAGTAATACGTTAATCATACGAATTAAGGGATACGTAAACCACCCGGCACGTAACATAGAAAGACAAGGTTGCCCTAATAAATTGAAAGACCGCCAAGGCAATAGTGGTGACGGAAAAAGTGGCAATGGCAATGGTTTAAACTAATGGTAATAGGTATGCAAGTAGTGGCGCATCTGATTTACAAAAGTCTATGGCGAAATATTTGTACACGATATTCGAGAAATGGAAACCTCAGAGAGCTGGAGAAAAAGGTCCACGAAGGGCTGCAATTGATATCAATTTCAGTACAGATTAATCGGAATTAACAGGGGTATGGCTTATTATTAGCTTACGGAATAAGGAAGGATTTCAGAGTTTGCCACCAATTAATGGTAAACCATGTTAACGTACGGGTACAAAACAAAAAGCCGCCAGTATGAAAATAACGGTCAAATTCATTACAGTCAAATTAAATTTGCTTGCAGTAAAGTTAATTGTATATACTTCAAATTAACTGTAGTTTGTGAGACTGTACTGCAAGTGCAGTACAATAGGTTTCTACTTCATAGTGGGGCACAAGCCAAAGCTTTTGGCCATGCAAATTAGTGTGCAGACCGGCTAGCAGTCTGTTAAACTTAAAACCAACACACCTCAATCAACAATGTCAACGCAATACCAGTTACTTCGACTACAGTGATTCGAATCGACTACGTTGCAACAATAAAAGCCTACCAACACCTGGCATATATAAGAAGTTAAAGGGGTTTCGCGCGTTATTTATACTACTTTTCAAAAATACCGATCGAAGTTCTGATGGTAATGAAAGAGGAAATTACTATTTAAATGAGAACCATATCTATTAATATCCATTTATCGGTATACGAATAGAACATTTATATAGGTTTAACGATGTATTTCATCTTTTTACTTCAATCTATGAAGTATTTCCGCCTTTTTAATATTAATAAAAGATTATAGGTAATATATAAACAGTAATAATTACAATTTGACAGAGATAAATACTTATAATGATATATAAATAGCCATTACATTCGCTAAGTCCGTTACCTTAACTACTTGGGTTTAATAAAGAATTGCGCTTTTAAAACTTATTCGTTGACTCCCCAGTATTATAATTATTACGGGTCTTTTCCCCTTACTTATGACGATTATCTGGCGACCTTTAGGCAAAAGGGTGGAAAATACATTCTCGTTTTGAAATACCGGTTAAAAAAATCCAACTTTTTGGAAGGACCCGTTATAATACGAAGGTAGTAATGGAAGCCTTAATAAATGAGGTCACTTTCGCTTTCAGACTTACGGAAATGATTACATGCCTAACTAAAAAAGGTAGGGAAACGAAACCTTTTTACATTAGTATACGATAATTCTTTGCTGATAAAGACGTAGCGCGACCTGTATTCCTTATATATTCACCTGGAATTAGTAATTACCTAACCTCGTATACTAACGTAGTCCCGTTACATAACCTCCGTTTTCCGGACCCTGATCCTCAAAAGGTAACTAGTATTGTCGCCATTCTAAAAAGAGCTATTATATAGGATTTTATAAGTTAAAACACCGTATTTTTTCCTATAAATACCACGATTTTTAAGGTTTCAGGAGGATCCTTTACATTAGGGAAACCCGGTCCTCGATTTATAGGCAAGATAGTTATAAGGTTCAAATTCAATACGTTTAGGTAACAATTCTTTCAAATTATAAAAACTAACTTTTAAACTTTCAACCCCTAGCGATGAAGGTTTAATCCATTTTAATAGTTGTAACTAAGGCCTTTTATAATAAAAGTCCTCTGAAAATAAACTCTGTTACGTTTATATTCACATTAGAATTCCGGTCGCTTTTTAGTTTTCCTTTTATACAATAAAACCTGACGAGCTTTAAAAATTAAAAAAAAACGTATCAAATAACCGCCTTACCGTCCGTTTAGATTTAACTAACTTTACCGTTTCAAAATACTAAGTGTGACTATCTAGAGTTTATATAAGGCGACTAGACGTCGCTAAATGCCAAAAACAAGTAAAACTGGGTGAACAAAAACGTTGATATTATCAATATATAGAAACCGTGATACAATAGGAAAAATAAAGGCTAAGGGTCCATATAACGACACTCGACTTACAATTTCTTTTTACCAATTCTAAATAGGGTTTTTTTTTCTTAAAGTAGGAATGTCGACGAGAATTACTTTGAATAGCTCGGCTCCAGATTTTTACGAATATTTGAAAAAGGGCTTTCCTTATCTTTATATAATCGAAGCTAGGTTCCAAAAGGAATTTTTTGTAACTATAGGTTAATGGGATCGATATTATTAACATATACAGAAATTAGTTTATGAATGAAATTTAAACGGAAATTTTCCATCAATTACCCGAATTTTAAAATATTGTTAATAGGGATTTCAATGTTATATGTAGCTAAGTGAGACCTAATTGAATTAACGTACGAAAAAGGCGTACCTTTAAAACTATGGCTTTCGTAACTAGTATGAACTTCAACGGTAAAACAAAAGTCCTAATATATCATTTAAAATAAGTTTTTAACCTTACATTCACTTATATCGCAAGAGCTATTAGAATGATCTAACTTGATCTCGATAGTGGGTTTTATTATAAGATTTTTAACAATCTTTTTAATATGAGGGTCCTATATATATCCAATTTCGCGAATTAAAAAAACAGAAATCAATTTAATAAGGTTTAAAACCCTAATCGTTGTGAGAATGACCTTCCTTCTACGCGTCTCAAACACAAAAAACTAAGTTATAATATACGAAAAACCGGGGCCCTAAATCAGTTATGCTTCAATACCTTACACGTAGTCGTAAAACCCGTTATAACGCGTCTTAAAGTTATAAAGTAATAAAACATTGAATGAAATCAGTTTGGTTACTACATAAGAAAAGCTAAAGAGACCCAGCTACATATGGTAAATTTTATAAAACGAAAAATATTTCTAACCGAGATGTAACGTGTATGTATTAATATATAGAAAAACAAACTCAATTGAGCCATCAACCCCAGGGAGATACATAGAATTATTAACTAGCACAAGTTTCTATTACCGTTTCAAACCCTTCCACTCAAAGTAAAAAAAACTACCTCGTTTTTAACGCCGGTTAACAAATCCAAACCCTTTGAAACAGTATCCTTCAGAGGTTTTCAACCGTTGATAATATTAATAATAACTCTTTGAATGATTGGTACGATCACGAATATATTATTGTATAGGAGTTTAATATTTTGAACGAAAAGATACTGTGTAATACCATTGGAGTTCTTAATATATCCGCCGAGATTAACGATATAATAATACGCCTAATTAAAGCTTATCAAAATTTGATCACGAGAACCTTTTACGTATTCTACAATGAATATTCACATTTGATGATTTTTCCTTAAATATAACAATGATTGAAGGTATTTATAATACTAAAATAAAATAATCTGAACCTATTTTAAAAAAAATTATATAGAGCCAATCACTTGAATCCCAATATACTTAAAAAGGTTATAATGTATCGTAGCCAGAAAAATATCTTAATATATCATTATCAAAAGCTTTAATAACGTTTAATATGAAAGGGTGATATTTAAACGATTTATTGTAAACCTGATTACGTTTTTTACCTACAATATCGAATCGAACCTTACCGATGGCATAGTCGTATCCATTTCATTACAAAACGTATAAGTGACGTTTCATACCATATTTCGTAACAATATTATTTAAAAAATGAAACATCTAGGGTTCTATAGTAGTTTACTTATATCAGTTAAATGCTTTTTGACTATGAAGTAATAATGATTCTATATTAAACGGCGATTAACTTTTTTTAAATTTCAATTACAACATCTTATGAAGATTTCCATCTATCTTAATTTAGATATTAGATTCATAAAAGCTAAATTTTACTGGTTTTAAAGCCGATGTATCAAAATAGACTATATAAACGGCTAATAACCAACTAATTTTCGCTTCGGAAAAGCCTAAGTTTTTGTATATCATTAGACGTCAGGTTCCTACCAACCTTACGAAATGAAGAAACCCCTTTATCCTTACTACTATAAAACCTATCTATCGGATTACAAACCCTTTTCCTAATACAAAGTTTCCTGATAAACAATAATTAGTGTTTTAATATAACCAAACTTTATTAGGGCGGGTATACGTTAGAAAACGCGTAACGAGAGTGTTAAAAATCACCTGGAATTATAAAGAATTCTGTTGTATAAAATATAGGCCTTTATCGAATATTTTATATATAAATGCTACCACTATGGTTGTTTTCATACTGACTTATTACGCCGAAAATTAATAGGTTAGACGCGGATAAAAAGGTCTTAGGGACCAAGTTATAATCTTATTTATCGTTATGGTAAGGATGGTCGCCCCGTTATAAAGAATTTCGCTTAATATCGTTACTCTTAGAGACTTCGATTTTTCCTTTGACAAAGTCTCTCTTAAATAACGACTCCATTTCGCCTACCATTTAAAAAACCTTTATACCAGGCACCCCTTTATACAATATATCGATTCGACGTTTGTTATGATAACTATAAAGGCCGGGTTACAAGTCTATATATATATATGAACTGGTAAGCGGGTGGTTTACTACGCCATTATTATATTTTGATGTTTTATACGATTTCAAATACATTTTATACAAAATGTTCCTATTCAACTTTATTTTTTTTCTTTTTCACGTCACTAGTCTATACATTTCAGTTAATAACGTTTATTAAAAGCAAATGACAAGTTTCTCAAAAAAAAAAAATAGACTTATATTATTTACTTTACAGTTTCTTCCGGGTTTTTGACCTCTTTATCAACGGATAAACCAAAAAAAACTGTTGAATTAATTTTGAGTCCGAATATTGAAGTCTAAATTAATATTAAATTACAAATTTTCGTTAATGAATCCGAACAATTTATAGATAAACGTCGTTATATTGGGTACATGTATGTGGTTTATTATAGTAAACGTAGGGTTATAAAGGGTTTCGGAAATTTATACCCTATTATGTAAGTTTTAGATACAGAGATTATCGGTACGTTTCATGGTTTAAAGGCGGTTACGCGTATCATGTATGGTAAAGTAACAGTGTACGTTAATAGTTATTTCGAAATATAGGGCTTAAATAGTAATTCTGTCACCTTCTTCTAATAAGTTTTCTAAGACTTCTACGTAGTAGTCGAATATTATTCAAATTTTATTACTTTTAATTAAAGTTTCAGATATATAAGTATTGATTGAAACCAGGCCATAGATAAGCTCGCGAATTTTAACGTCAAATTTTTTATTTGTTTTGACAATAACGACTATTCCTCCGCTAACAACGTAGAATAGTTACACAGGTTTTAATTTAAATTCATCAAGAAGAATAATACATTGATGAAAAGGCTAAGTCATTGTTAAAATATAAGCGTTAAAACCTTATATATTCAATCAAAAATGAGCCTAAATTCGGAAAATTCTATTATCATAACCCCTTTTATACAAGTTTTCATCGATAAAATAAGGTTATAAAGATTTCACGTCGTATTTCCGGAAATTTATACTTTTTAAAACGGATGGATATTGTTTTCGATACGATGGCGAGCGAAATATTACTTATTCAATACATTTTCCAGCTTTAGTAAAAGTTTACAAGTTTTCACTACGACCTCTTAAGAAACCCTTTAACTTACGAACACGCAAAACTTATATAAGAAGGGTGTTTTCGGACTTTGGAAATTTCCGGATTTTCGCCCGCGTTGCAAAATGTTTTTTGAAAAAAAAAAAAAAAGTTGAATTATAGCTTTATAAAGCTGTGTTTTCCGCTTGCCGGCAATAAATTCAATTTACGCCCTATGGTTTTGACGTATGATACCCCTGGAACCTTATACATATACCTATTATTACTATTATTATATCACTATTAATGAATTAAAAAACTCATCTTTTTATTAACTTTACCACATCCGTTATTTAGGCTTTAACCGCTACCAGCCAATAAACTAGTCCCTTTCTAAAAGGGGTCATGGGTCTCAAAAAGTGATTTGGAATAACGGTAAGAGCGGCTATAGGAAATAGAGTTGCAGGTTACTTAAAAATAAAACCCGTTTCCCTTTTACTTATAATTTCGTTTTTATCATAGCCTACATTTACTTTGTCCCCCATGATAATAGGGTTTCATCGCGTTAGCAAAGCCATTATAATGACCTATACCACGCCGCTCTTCGCCACCCTAACGACGATGAGAAAGGGTCATTTTAAGGTGTTTAATCTCCCCAAAAGCGTTTTTGTCACCATAGTAGTATGGTAGGCCACCAACAGCTTAGCGGCTTTAATAATGATAAATATTAACCCGTTTTTACGTTCTGTTATTGTTCTTTTTCGTTAAGACTAAGTTTTTATATTCGGGGTTTATAAGGTTTATATGCGCGTAGCAGGCGTATTTCATCCCTTGTATCTTACTGATATAAGCCTCGTTATTCACTCCAGTTAATAAAGACCGTACATAACCCATATAGAGTTACTTCCTGTTATAGGTGGTGGGGCAAAGGCTAGTTGTATAAGCTGAGGGGGTTGAAGGGGGGGAGTTGGGGAAAAATCGGAAGTAGCGCTCAGGGCATGTTTAGCCCGTTTGAAAATTAAAAGTTTTCGCGCCTGAACGCGCTGGGCCCGAGCGCGTACAGTACTTTTCTTTCGCGATGGTACCATTATATAAGGTAAATATAAGTATTATACTTAAAAGATATAAAGGTATCAAGGTATATAATAGTATTTTTTGGTTACGTTATTTTTTATTTAAGGACAGATTTTTCTTTAGTAATTGTGTCAATGAGGAATCCGTTTTTTATATGGGGGTACGATGTACAAACCTCCGTACGTACGCGAAAGCCCCTTGATATTAAAATATACCTCGCGACGCCTACGCGTTGCTATATACTCGTTTTACTTTTACCCATTATCCAGGATTTTACTTCACTTTTCCAGCTTTACGGGGTCCAGCTCTTATTAAAAGGCCCAAACAGTCGTACTCTCAGCACAGATAGGCGCCGGGCGGAGACTCAAATAACCGCATATCATAGCCCAACCAAGGTTGTAATTTACACGCCTACGGGTCTCAAAATTACAGGGCATCTAAGGTCTTAATTGGAGGGATGGCGAGGGGCTAAGGCGATATCTATAGGCCCCTAAGTCCCTCGTTACAATTCCATCCGCCGGTATCTATAGGTATATTTTGTAGCGGCTAATGCGATGCCTTGAAGCAGATACTGCCCGGTGATAGTACAATACAAAAAAATGTAAAAAAAAATAAGATCCGACATTAACCATTTCTTTACACCTAAGTTATATATAACCCTCTTTCAGTATAAAAATAATAAATATATTACAATAAAAATGTTTATATTGAAGGATTAGATTTCAATAGAAAATCAAAGTATTTTTGCGTGTAAACAATTTTATTATTAGAAAATAATGTCAGTAAATCAAACACATTTTTAAGTGTCATTGTGGATATTATTATATATCACTGTAGTTAGTATATTTAGGTGGCAGTACATCACGCTACAAGGTGCACTCTTGCAGCGTGCATGATAACGTGGTACGCTGTAGGTTGCACTTTTGCAGAGTGCATGATAATGTGACACGCTGCAGATTTCACTCTTGCAGAGTGCATTATGCGTGGCGCGGTCTAGAAGGGTCGTTCCAGAGTGTATAGAAAAGTGTCACTTCTCGGAAAAGAGGTTTATAACCTCTTATCTGTAGCGTACACTCTCCAAATGCTTCGTTCTAAACTTATTTATCTTTACAACTACAATACCAATCTTTACGATTACTTGTCTAATCTTTTACGTTTACTAGAGTAAGTAGATCTTACTAATATTAATTAGTAATCAATTAGATCAATTACAATAAGTTTAGAAAATGAATGACAAGCCGATGTTAAATACCTATAATGGAATGCTGTAACGGTCCTAACTATTTATTTTTAACACTACGCTTTATAAAAACTATACGGTAGTGTAAAATTACATGAAAGTGCCTTTAAAACCCGAAAAGTAGTAAGACTTTAAGATTAGAAGTAACTTTAAAATGGACCACTTTAGTACGATAATATTAACTAGTTAGTGCTCTATCTACTAAAATCCTCGTTAAGTTAACCGTCAACTTGTTTTAGTGTTTTAAACGTACCCGGACACTTTTTGGAAAACGTCTTATCACATATTAGACCACATAAGCCAAAACAACCAATTTTCGAAACCCTTCGCTGGAACATATCCGAATAGACAAGGAACAGCCGAAAAGAAGCATTTAAGTCGCTTGTACACTTTAGGAGAGGCCAAAACTCGAGATTTCAGCCGCTTCTACCCCTTGAGAGCAGCTAAAACTTAACGTCCAAACCGCTCACAAACCTTGATAGTGGCTAGAATACAGCTTCTAAAACGCTTCCATAACCACTCATACCCCTAATTCAACACCTAAACCGTTTGCAAACAAAAAAAGCGGTCACGGCAAGGTAACCAAACTGATTAAGAACCTCACTACTATTTGGATGTACTTTTCGCACCGATCCTGGTATTCTGTTTAATTTGAGTTTACCGTTTGTACAGTTCATTCCCCATAGATTTGTATGGAATAGACCTGACTATCTTTAGAGGGTATATAAACTCTCTTTTTAAGTGTAATATTTTATAAAAACCCTTTTAAAGTCTATTGACTTCAATTTTTGTAACGATAATATATAGGCGTTAATAGCGAGCCTTAACCCTTTATTTTAAAATACGTCCGTTATTTGGGTTATTTATCAATATTATGATATCCGTGCTTTAAGTATTTCCCTTTTTAATTCTGATTTATTTAATGGTTTTCGATATGATTTTAAAGGATAGACGTAAGCAATGTGGAAATCGGTAAATAATTCTATTTTAAAGGGATTATGTAAAAGATTACGTTATGGGGAACTTAATACACCTAGTGGTATATTTCGAGTTGCGAAAGCATTGTTAGTTACCAGCTAACGTTACGAAGTTTTGTTTTGGAATAGAGATAAGGAATGGACTTCCTATCTTTACATTCTAAGGACAAAATAGTTCAAGTAATCTTCGTACACTTATCAAAGGGTATTACAAGGCCTAAACGGTACTTAAATCCAAAAAGAAAGAAAGACTAGTAAGAAAAGGAAGGTTTGAATGTAAAGTCTGGACCGAAGTCTCAGGAGAAAAAAGGTTTGGATACAAAATCCAATCCGTACTATAAAGAGAAGGAAGGCTTAGATACGCAGTCTGGGCCATAGCCTCAATAAAAGACAGGGCCTGGTAAGAAATCCGGGTTATACCCCCAAGTGAAGCAAGTTTAGGGCACGAAATACGCCACTCAATCTCAAAAGAAAGAAGGTCTAGATACAGAGTCCGGACCATACTCTCAAAAAAAGTAAAAGCCAAAATCTCATTTCGAAACACGCTTCCTAAAAGAAAAAGGACCAGGAAGGTTTTTGGAAGCGCGACGGAAAGAAAAGGAAGGTCTGGATGCTTTATCTGGACCAAGCTTTCAAGAGGATACAGGGCCAGGAGTATTGTTGAAAGCGCGGAGAAAAGAGAAGGAAGGTCTGGATACATAGTCTGGGACGCAGCCTTAAGATAAGGAAGGTCTTTATATACAGTCCGAGCTACACACTCAAGAGAAAAAAGGCCTGGATACACAGTCTGGACTACACCTTCAAGAAAAAGAAGGGCCAAACTCATATTCTACTATGCGCTTTCAGGGAAAAAATAGACCACACCTCCAAGAAAGGGGAGGAACAGGCGTATATTACAAACAATACCTTCAGGAGAGGAAAGGTGCGAATATGATATTTGGAACTTAACAAAAGAAGGACAGCCTAGATACACAGTCCGGGCCACATGTTCAAAAGAAGTAAGGTCTAGATATACAGTTTATGCCGCACCCTTAAGGGGAAAAAAAGGCTTGTAATAGAAAAAAGGGTCAAAATCGCTTTCCAAAACGCGCCTTTAAAAGGAGGAAGGTCTAGATATACAGTCCGGGCCATACGTTTTTTTTAAAAAAAAATGAAGGCCTGGATACACAGTTTAGGCTGCACCTTGAAAAAAAGGGAGGCTTGGATACACAATCCGGGCCATATGTTGAAAAAAAAAGGATTAAACGTATAATACACACGTTTTAAAAATAGCGAAGGATCAGGAACATTGTTCAAAGCGTGGATCTAAAAAAAATAAGGCCTAGATACACAGTCCGAGCCGCAATCTTAAGAGAGAAAGTGGCCAAACACGTCTTGCAACGCACTCCTTCAAAAGGAGAAAGAGTTGGAAACGTTATTCGGAGCGCTGGTTCAACGGGATTAAGAAAAAGAACTTTGATGGAAAGAAGACCTACATACAAATTCCAGGCCATAGCCTTAAGAAACGAAAGGCCTAGATGAATAATCCGGGCCGCACCCTCAAAGGAAGAAATGTCTGGAGCTACAGTCCGAGCTACATCATCAAGAGGAGAAAGGCCTAAATACACAGTTTACGCCGCATCTTTAAGAAGAGAAAGGCCTAAATACACAGTTTACGCCGCATCTTTAAGAAGAGAAAGGCCTAAATATACAATTGAAGCTTCAACTTTAGGAGGAGGAATGGCTAGATGCCTTATGCACAACTGAATCTTAACATAAGACGGACCGCCTTGGCAATCCGGCCCTCAACTTCAAGGACAAAACGGGCTGCAATAGCCCTTCGAAACGCAACCTAAAGGACCAGACGAGCTAAAGCACAAAGAACGCTCTTATTATTACATTACATACGTCTCCTACAGCTACAAAAAATGACTTTGGAGCGCTCCTATTACCACAAAACGCTTCAAAGATCGTATTAAAACCGCTCCTACATACACCAAACGCTTTGGATTACGTATTCGTAGCGTAGGCGGTGCTTTTAATAACTGCCACTATTAACACTATAAGGAGGAAGTTTATGTAACCTAATCCACAACACTACTGCTTTACTAAACAAAAGAGAAAAAAAGATTTTTTTCCTGAAACGATGGCATATACTATTGCAATTACCAACGAAAAATAAACCTACAATATTATTGTTACTAGACAACTAATACAAACCGCATTACAAATTATATTATCACTACTAAATTACGAATACGAACCGCACCATAGTTATACTATAAATACTCGATTATGGATACGGAATACACAAAGGGAGAAGAAAAGATTACCTGTGTGGATATTATTATATATCACTATAGTTAATATATTTAGGTTGTAATAGATCATGCTATAAGATACACTCCTATAGCATGCACAATAACGTGGCACGCTTCCAGCTGCACTCTTGCAAAGTGTATGATAACGTGACACGCTGTAAATTGCACTCTTGTAAAATGCATTATGCGTGGCGCGGTCCCAGAGGGGCGGTTTAGAGTATATAACAAAGTTCCATATCCCGGATGAGAGGTTTATAACCTCTAATACATAGCGTATACTCTATAAATGCTTCTTCCAAAACTTATCTATCTTTACAACTACAATACCAATCTTTACTATTACTCTTCTACTCTTTTAAGTTTACGTAAATAAGCAGATCTTACTAATAGTTATATCTTACCAAATAAAAATAGTTATAATATATCCCATTTGTAATAATTCTTTGCAATCATAATTCTTTACGTTATTTTTTTAGGTATAATGAAATATTATTTGTAATATTATCAAAAAAAGAGTTATTCTTTCAAAAGGTTGTTTTTAACCCAGGGAAATCGCTTGTATTCATGATGAAGGTAACGGTGTTAAGGTTTGAATTCGCAATAAAACAAAATCCGGCTAATAATGAAGGACAATAAAGAAAATCACTATATAGTTACTGGGAAAAAAACACAAGTTTAATATAATAAATTGAAATACATTTTATACATATTACCGTCGATTAGGTCTCGACGTCAACGTATGAAGAATATATTACAGTATCCAAAGATAGTAGTAGAAAGATGCAAGATGTAAAAGAAGTATCTGAAGAATGTATACCTCAAATAAGAGCTTATAAGCTCCTATCTGAGCCATGACACTGTACCATACACTCCGTTAACGTGCTCACTCACGCTTGCTAACTATAGTAATGTTTATATTAGCAATCTTTTTTTTTATTCCAAGAGCTCCATATGTATAATTTAATTATAATAGTATAATTCGTCCATGATTTCAATCGGTTACTTGCTAGTAATAATAATCTTATTTGTAATTCGTTTTGAAATGTTGGCTAACCTTGTAAAAGAGTGATTATTGATGTTACGTGTTGTAGAATTTATATAAAGTAATGTATCGCATTTTATTTAGACAACCTTTTTCTCTCTTTTAACGACGCATTATTACTTTTGAGTAAGCTTCCAACTAACTATATTACGTTTCTATGTCCAAATAACAAGTCCTAATTAATTTATTTATTATGATATTGAATAAGTTACGTAATCAGCGGCGTCGTTTGGCGTAGTAACACGTATGAGTTGCAAAGGTTACCGCTGCCACTACATGAATCCCCACTAATTATCCCTCCTTTAACTCCTTCTCTTTAGCCGCTCTTATATCCTTTTCCCGCTCCACCATCTCTCCTTTTACTAATTTACAGCTGTAGAAAAAGTATAAGTAGCAAAAGTAGTAATAGTAATAGAAGTAGTAGTAGCTTGAGGTTATAAATCTTATCTTTTCGCCCTTGGTAAAATCCCCTTCTTTATTCGTAATATCTGTTAAACGTCGAAAACGTAGTATTAGCAAATTGAAACAAGGTGCTTGAAATTGATCTTTCGAATCGTAAAATATACCAATTATTATTCAAATGAGGTCGAAATAACGGAACGGGCCCGTTACTTCCAAGCGCGCCTTGTCAAGGTACGTTGCAAAGCCGTTTTGGCACGAAAAACGCTAAAGCGTTGTATTAAGGTAAACGCCTCTAGTTTTCATATAATTACACCTTACGTATCTTTCATCTTGTCCGTTATTGAAGGTAACTCTTTTGGCGAATACTATTAAAACGGTAACGTATCCTTATATTGTTACTATTACAATCGGAGTAGTAATAGATACGTATCTATATTAGTGACATTAACACCGTTTGCGAATGCCCTTTTATATGCCTACCATTTCCAAGTTGAGCTATTCCACTTTTTAATACTTAATTTAAGATCAAGACTTATTTTTCGCCAAACACTAATAGGCAGCCGGCGGAAACCGCTACCATTATTACCGCATATCGTATGGGTATAGGTTTATACTACATAAATAAGTTCGACGACGTTTTCGTCTAGCGTTGCGAAGAGAGTGAACCGAATTATCGCCTCCTACCTAAAGCTATGTAGCCTAAGGCGTAGAGTACGCTTAGCCTTCCTTAGGGCAGCAACAATGACAACGATAATGAAGACGACGACGATACTCTTTTCCCCTCCTCCTCCCCCTTTTAAAACGAGTAGGTAACTCATTTTTATTATTTACTAGTATAAAACTTCTTATATGTAGATAGCTGTGTAATGAAAACTGAACGTTAAAAAAATCGCAACGTAAGTAATAAACGGTAAATCCAAAAAGTAAAAATGTGCTATTTAAGCAATAAAATGCCTGTCTAAAGAGTAAAATATACAAAATAAGCGACAAATGGCAAATTAAAAGGGTGAAATGTGTAACGCGAGTAGCTAATGATGATTCAATGCGTGAAATATAAAGAAAATTCGTTGTTTATTGGGGGCTACATCGCACGACTATCCTAGTAACGATAATAAAAGGAGTATTTGTAGATACGGACGTTTTCAATTCTTTATAAGGAGCGCCCTTTGTTATTGCGTCCGCTGGGTTTGACTTTCCATCAATTTATCTCATTTTTTTTAATTTTGTGACGCTTATATGACTCGCGTAAAATCATAATATCGATTATCAAATGCTTTTCATTTGTAGTTTCTAATTTAATGAAAAACTCATAAATGAAAAAAGAATTCGTATAAATTGTTAAAGAAAATAATTTTGTACAAAAGCTTCAAATAATTATACGAATCATCATCATTATTTTAATACCGGAGTTAAAGTCTTTCATCATCTTATAATTATGAAAGACGAAAACGCTTTATATAAATCGTTTATACTTATTTGAACTCCAATTAACGGTATGAATGAGTAGGGAAAACCCATCTTAGTTTTGTTTTTCATTATTGATAATTCATATAGACTATATTTATTAGTTGATAATAGCTGTTATTTATAAATGAATTATAAAGAAAAATAAATAACTGTGCTATCCATATATAGAGGGGTACTAAACGTAAATTACGTTTTAGGTTTCAGATTTACCATTTAAAGCGTTTATTAAACGTCTGGCATTCGTTATCAGTCGGTCTCGTTTAATATTACATAATCACAAATAGGTTAAACTTCGTTTCCAATTATATGATAAATGTAACCGAGTCCCTATATACATGTTAATATTGATATTCGTCGGCATACTTTATACTAACTATATTAATAAGGGTCAGTTTACCCAACTACCCCTTTTATATAAGTTTCAGAATCTCATTTTAAAATGTGATAATTGTATTATCAAACTCAATAAGGCGATTTTCTGGTAAGAATATTCTCAAAATCGCCTTACAATTTAATTTTAAAGGTTTTATGTCTTTTAAAGCGAACCATAATGTGTTATGTAGAATAATTGTGTCTTGGGTTTACATTTTGATAATTTCAAAACCCGCTAATTACAGTGTGGAAACTAGTGGGTAGATGTTGAATGTAAAACTAATCATTTCGAAACATTCCTTATGGTATCTTTAATATACGTTAAACTAGTTAATAAAGATTTACTCGAGGCCATACAGTAATATAAATATATAATATTATTTCGGGCGGGTAGTACTTGCGAAGCTCCGTAAGCTGGTGAGCGTAAATACATTTCTCAAGGTACTTATCTAATTACGTATATTCCTACGTAATACATCAAAGATTAAACCGAATATTATAAAAAAATAAATAAGGAGGTAGTAACTTTAATATCAAGCGATAGCTTATATGTCATAAAGTGGGCGACTAAATTATAATATTTAGTTTTTCGACATTATTGTACGGTCTGATTATAAATTGCTATTTTTATAGGGTTTCCCTATCTCTTACATTCCGTTGTAGACGACTTCTATAGAAAATATCTTATTATCACCGTGGATCGTTGAATCGAATATTTTAAATCGAAAAACGATTTATTTAATTGAAGTAGTAATTTTTAATTTGGTAGACTTTTTAAAATGTTTACTTGAGTTAATAATGATATTGCATAATGAAACTTTATATTTAACTCGCGGTCAGTAACGCCCTCTTGGATGATAAAGGAATATAAAATTAAGGCTTTAAGATGTTTCTTTTTTTTGGAACTAAGTGGACGCCAACGTTAACATCGTTTCAATTCCGTTAATCTAGAATATTAGTCCAGTTAAGGTGTTGAAAGATATATACATATTATTGGAAGGTATATAAGAGATAACGAGAAGGTGTTTAAGTCGTTATTAATGTTGGGTAACTGTTATTATTCGATAGATAGTGTTTTATAAACCTTTTTTATCTACTTTGTATTTTTTATATTTTTGTACCATCGTTTCATGAAATATATTCGTGCCGTTCCGTAAATTTATAAACATATGAAATCTTTTGATGTCGCTTATATTCTAAAAACACGGACTTTTTTCCTTCATTTTCCAAAGGAGGACCTCGAATTGTAACAAAAGAATTAGACTACATGTTTTCTACCCGTTTTTATAAATGAGGTTTTCAAAATATTACTTTCAACCTGAAAACAACGTAAGGCCGCTATAACCTTTATTATAACATTTGCTTTCGAAATCGTATTTGTTAATATTATTCAATGCAAATAAACCCTAGGGTCAATACCAATTATAAAAAGCGTAAGAATAAGTATACTTGAATTAAATATGTTATTAACCTTGTTTACAGTTATTTGAAAGATTTGTTTATTCGAATACATCACTTTTAACCTTTCAAAAAGTACTGTATAAGCCTTTAAGTAGTTATAGTACCGTTTATAATTTTCGATACCTTGATACGCCTTTACTAATATTTATTTATATTCGTTACCGATTACTGTAACTTCAATTCATCATTTATTAGAGTTGAAAGCGGTTCGTGTATCGTGATTGATTTAGTTGAAAGGTCCATAATATATATTGGTTCAATAATCAATGAAATCATTCTATTAATCCGTTGCTGAAATATTTCATATAAAATAAAAAACTTGAAGGTATATTGTCAAGTGGATTACGCAAAAGAAGAGCTATTTGTTAAGGTATATAATATCGATAATAACTTTGTTGTTAGTAGGGCTTTGGATGTTGCAACGTTATCGATTCGATTGGTTGAAGTAACAGTATTATTGCATTAATCAAATAGTAGATGTATTGTTTTAGGTTTGGCCAACCGCTAGCTGGTTTGAATACTAATTTGTATAGCTAATTACTTGGACCATGCTTTAGTATAAAGTATATGTATACTATACTTGACTTGCAGTTAATACAGTAGATGTCGGTAAGGTGTAAACCTATTCACATGAAGTAAGTAAGAGTAGAAGAGTAATCGTTAGATTGGTAAAGTTGTAGTAAAGATGGATAGAAAAATCCGGAATAAGTATTCCAGAGAGTACATGCCATGAATGTGAGGTTATAAACCTCTCATCCGGGCAGTGGTCCTTTTGCTGTATGCTCTGGAATAGTCAATCTAGACCGCTCCATACATTGCCGTGCGGCCTGAAATATTCATTCCAAACCACTCCATACATAATACACTTTGCGTCTTACAAGAGTACAACCTGCAGCATAACACGTTATCGTACACTCTGTAGGAAAGCACCTTACAATACAGTACACTGCTACTTGGCCTATGTATACTATTTATAAGAGTATATAGTAATATCCACACAGGCATTTTTTTTTTCTTACTTATATACCTATAACCTAGTAGTAATAGTATAGTAAATTCGTATACGTAACCTTGTAATAATAGTGTAGTTGTGGATATAAAGGTCTAAATTCGTATACGTAACCTTGTAATAATAGTGTAGTTGTGGATATAAAGGTCTAAATTAGCAGGTTTTATAGTAATAATATAGTTACGGTACCAATTATTAAAGTTCGAATTAATAGTTCCTAGCCGCGGTAGTAATTATAATATGGTTAAGATTATTAAAGTTTAGCAGTAGTAGTAATTATAGCTCTGGTTTAGTTGGTATAACTAAATAAAAGTGATATAATTATTAATAGCGTTTTTTATTAGTCTTAATAGAGGTATAATTGTATAGGCGTAACAGGGGTGATTACGTAAATATTATTACGCCGTTACGTTTTTTTAGGTTGATATAAAAAATATCGCCATCGGTTAAGGCAAAACTTTTCTTTTTTTCCCTCTTTTAATAACACGTATAATTAATTAATACAAGTTCCCACTTTAATTTAATTTAATTTTTATCCCAATGAACTAATTTAAACTGTTCCGGTAAATAGGTTACTTAACTAATATCTATATACTAACCTTTCCTTTAAATAGATAGCGCGTAAAAATAAGACAGCCAGGCGCTAGCTAACGCGATAACATTATCGCGCCGCCACCGCCACCGTAACCGCAGTTGCCACCGCCACCGCCACCGCTACCGCCACCGCTAATAGTCGCTCGCCCTTAATAGGCACGATCTTATCCATAGCCGTTACGCCGCCCGCTGCCGCCACCCCTACGGCTCCGCCAAATCCCGCCGCCGCCGCCTCCACCCCCTTTCCGGCCTTATCATCCGCTGCCGCCGCCGCCTCTTTCACCCCCTCTCTAGCTTCACCAGCCCCCGCCACCACCGCAACCCCTCCACCGGCCTCGCCCGTCTCTGCCGCCGCCGCCGCCTCTTCCTCTCTCCCTTCACCTTCTCCCTTCCCCTTAAGCTTATAAAGGGAAAAACGGGGGGCTCTTAAGATTATAAACCTTACCATTTCCATACGAGTAAAAGACCTCTTACCCATAAAGCTCCTTCGGCGCCGTAAACGCAACTTTACGAAGCTTTTCTGCGGTTTATATTAACTAAATCCACCCGTTTTTATACTTTCAATATCCCGTAAATAAAAAGTAGAAGGCAAACCTGTTTCATCGCCTAAAACTCCAAATTACTAAAGTACGCCGTAAGGCTTCTTTAACGCGTAAAATGTTAAAGTAAAGTACCCGGGTCCGTAACCTTGAAACGTTAATAAACACGCCTTACGTACCATATATTGCGTTCGCGGCCGCAGGCAAATCCGTTAGTGATTACCATAAAAGCGAAAGGCGTTTAACTTGTTATCACCGTTACAAACGGATTAATAGCGAATACGCCCCTGTTTCATTAGTTCTAAAACCGTAGGCCAAAGCCGTATTACGTGTTTACCGGCTTTATGATAAGGTTTAAACGATCCCAAAAATTCCCTTTATTAGAGATATTATATTCGGAGCGTTTTAAAAGATAATCTCAATCGTAAATAACCAAAATAACCCGATGCTAATTAGTATTAAAAGCTAACCGGCGGATTAGGAGATCTATAGCTGTTATCATTACCTGGAAACGGGGCTTACATATATATTACGTAGGTAAATTTAATAACGTTATCGCGTGCCGCTGTAAAAAGGGTAAAACATCCTTTACGCCTTTACTTAAGGGTATACGACCCAAGGAGTAAGGTCATATCCTCGCTAACGTTGATAACGTCGACGGCGGTAATAGAGATAACATTAATATAAAGGGGGAGGGCGGCGGGTAGGATAATAGGGACGCAACAGCATCGCCTTCTCCCTATCCTTATAGCAATAACTAACAACCCATTTTAGCCGGGTCGATGCGCTCGGTTACATTATTGTTATTGTTTTTTCCTTAAAAACAATCGCTTATAAGTGACACATACAACTTGGAGTATATAAAATGAAAAGAGGTAATTTACCAGAATTAGTGCGGTATCATAATTTGTAAATAGAAAAGGGAAAATAGTGAAATATAGCGTTAAAAGTCGTAGGGTAAAGTGTAATAGTATATTAGGAACAACATGAAATGGTAGATTTCACTAGAAAAAAATTCGGAAATTCTGTCAGGTTAATGTATGTGAAATAAAAAGTGATTTAATATTATAGGCGGTACGAAATAGTACTATTAAATAAAGTTAAAAACTGGAAGCGGCGTGGATAATTTAATTTGCGTCTCTTTAAGTTGGTAAAAGTAGTATAATAATCTATTAAGGTTGTAAAACTTTGTTAGTAACTTATAACAAATAGTATATTTGTCGATATTAGTGTTTTTAATGCTTTTTTCGGGGTAACTTTTGTTATCGTGTTCGTTAGGTTAGATTTTCCGTCGATTAATTTTGTTTTCTCGATTTTACGGCGTTTATAGAACTCGCTTAAGGCTATAATATCGATTATTAAACGTTTTTCGCATTTGGTATTTAATTTAACTAGATATTTATAAAGCGAAAGAAATTTAGTATATATAACCAAAGGGATAGGACGTTAACTAGGGTTAAAAATAACTAGCCGGACTATTGGTAGGCCTTAGACGTTACAACGTTGTCGATTCGATTGGTCGAAGTAACAGTAGTATTTTGTGGTCAGATGTTGGATGTATTGTTCTAGGTTTAGCAGACTGCTAGCCGGTCTACACTGTAATTTATATAGACAAGTGCTTGGCCCGTACCCTAGAGTGAAGTGCAGCGTACTGCACTCGACTTATACCCAATGCGATAAGTTCCCACAAAACGATACACTCAACTTACAGTATAGTCAACTTTACTATGAGTAAAGTTGACCTACTACACTGAATGTAGTACTTTTCCAACACGGATCATTATTGTTATAATAATACCCGATTCGAAACCTTGAATTATACTATAGATTTCTAAAGCCAAGACTCTTTTTGTAACCTGTTTACACTTAGTAAAGATTTAATAAATAATGGTTCCATTAAACGTAAAGCCGTTTCATGCCGGTGTTTCGTTACCGAGAATTGAAACGAAGCCTATTTTCGAACTATAATCGGAGTTATTAGAAAGAAAGCTGTTAGTAAAAATAAATAGCTTTGTAATACGTATATTCAGCGGTATAACTTGCAAACCGCTGTTTAAATTATATATTTGTTGTAAAAAGCGTTTATTAAGCGCTTCATATATATCGTCCGATGTAATAGTTTAATACTAAGCGACAACCGAATCGTTAAATACTGTTTTCTGCTATATTATAAAAACAATTTAAACGTTACATATACGTTAGTATTTATATTCGTTGGCTTGTTTTATACTTTTTAAAACGATAAGAGTAACTTTGTTTAGCTTCTCTTTTTGCGTAAGGTCTAAAACTCCATTTCAGAGAGTGATAGTGGCGCTATTAAAATCGATTATGTGGTCCTCCGTCAGGTAAGTTTTGGATTTCAATTTTCAGCCTACCTTAATAAGTTTCCTATTTTTAGATACGGAAAACGAGGCTTTATATAACGTTAGTATATATTCCATTTATATACCCGTTAGTATAAAGCCCTTAAAGCAGGCCGTCAATATTAATAGGTATGGATCGAAGGTTAAATTAGTTATTTAGAATCGTTCCTTATAGTACCTTTAGTAGGCGTTATACCAGTAAAGGCCAGCTTTAGTTAATCTGTAAAGAATTTTTATAATACGTAAAATCGTTTTAGGTAAGTGGTTTTTCCTAAGATCCTTTGGAAAATGAGTGTAAATATATCGTTTATGCCACTTTCTAAATTAGGTATACGCCTATATTATGTTACGAAGCTTAATATATAAATTATATGGTACTCTAATTGAGGTTACGGGTATAAGAATTAGGCGGTGGTTAGCCCGTTTTAATATAAGAGATTGGGTTATAATATTATTTTTGCTATCATCGTTTTTACATTTATCAATAAGGCGGATTTTTTTTATTAAGTTTTCCGATTTTATCCTTAATTTCGAAAACGAAGCGAGTGGAGATAATTTTGTAGTCGCTGTAAACTGTTGGGTCAAACTGTTCGAAGGGAAATACGCCTTGGTAAATTAAGGCAAAAATCTCTATTTGAGTAGATTATTTGAACGGGGCACCCGGGGTAATAATAATTCCTTCGTAACTGAACTTTAAGCTAAACTCGTGGTTTTATATTTCTTTTTACGTGATAAAACAGTTTATAGAAAGTTTTCAAGGCGTTTTTTGATTTTCAAGCCTAAAAGATAGCCTCGACAACAAAATATTAGTAAAGTTAGTATAGGCCGGCCGCTTTTATTTGGCGGGAACGGGCCGGTTACGTAATTTAAGGGGTGGGTTAAAACTAAAAACGGTTTGGATTCGTCGTTCGAAGGGTTGTTTCGTTAACGGTTTTGTTTGGTTTATGATTCCGGACCGCTCCTCCCTATCATATTTTCGTACTATCGTTTAGCAAAACGAACTCGTACCGTTTAGCAACTTAAAAAATACATTATAACCCCTAAACCCGCTAATCTTTCAGAAGCTAGTCCATATTTCCTTCTTTTTTCAAACTAAAACCTCAAATTGTAATAATAGGTAGAAAATGCAAATTTTACGCGGTACATTCTCTATCAACAATACTTTAAATACGTCTTTCTTAACCCGTAAGAAACGTAATACTATTATAGATTTCTTTGTAATATTCGCCTCTTATACCGTAAATAATAAAGATGCGAAGTTTATATAGATCTTCGGGTAAGAATTAAAATTAAAAAGTGTAGAGATAAACCCATTGAGGCAAAGGTGTTATTAAAGGTGTTAACTGTTATTTGAAGGATTAATTCCCTGTAACTTAAATCTTTCAGTTTCTTAAATAACACTATATACGTTTTTTTTAAACGGTCTGTGGTACCGCTTACATTTTTCAATACCCTATAGGGCTTTTACTGGAATATGCCTAAATTTGTTGCCAGATATACTAGCTTTAGTACGCCATTCGATAAAATTGAAGGTTAAACTAACGTTATATATAATTCAGTTTAGGGACTTTGAACACACGTTGAACTAATAGTTAACTAAAGCGTCCTAAAAATTTATAACAAAAGCGTTTCATGTAAACTTGTCGGCTTGTAATAATATTTCCGCGTCGACGGCGTGAAAGACTGGTTAGCTATTTAAATATATAATATGAATAATTACATTGTAGTTAAATTTTATATCGTTTTAAAGGTGGAATTTAAATCAGTGTAAGGCTTATAAGTGTAATTGGTATTTATGGAAAACCTTCTAGATAGATTTAAATAGATTCTTTCCTATATCTGTATAGCTTACGCTATAAAGTAAGCGTAAAAGGCGTTTTACAGCCGGGTATCCGAATCGGCGATGTAAAATCCATAATTTCAGCTACGTTAAGTAAATAACCTTAATTATATATATTTTTGGGAAAAATAAAAGATAGCCAAACTTTAGTTAGAGCGGTAAGGATACGTTATTCGAGGCGCAAATAGGTTGGTTAATCGTATCCCGAACCATAATTTAGAACTTATTTATATTAACTAATAAAAGCAGAAATGGTATTTTAAAATTTATTACATAAAATTTAACCGGTTAGAACCACGTATTTACAACTACCGTTTCAAACGATAACGATTTACCTTTACCAAATAAAGCCTTTCGGTATTTTTTCTATTCGATCCAGTTAAAACTTCGGAAACTTCGCCTTAAACGCGTATAATTATCGTTTTCTGGCCGTCGAAATTTCGGCCATACCAATATTAGATATAATACCCTGAAACCTGTTGCTGTATCTATTAAAAAACGTAAATTACAACGCCATGTTAGCGTTAAACATTCCGTTAATACAGTCCAGTCCTGAAATATATATAAAGGAGGCGTTTTATAAACCGTTAAAAATACGCTGGATGGTCTCGTCATCTTGGACTATTAGGTAAGTCTCGTTACCCTTAAAGTTTTTATTGTCAGATATATATTCGTAGGGGTATATGTTAAGTTTATTATCCGTACCTTTACATTCGGCTACATATATTGTAAAATTGGCTTTTATCCGGTCCCTAAATATATAATAGGTTTAAAATCATCGTTCAATTCAAATTAACTCGTAAATGGGATGATCAATAAACTAGTAACCGATTTTACCATATATGTTACACCGCTTTTGTAAAACCACGTGGCTGCGTATACTTTTTCGCAAGTATTATTATAGCTGCGATACGTTTCGTTTATTTCCGAACGATCGTCCCTATCCCCTATTATTAGGGTTCCCTTTTTAATACTTATACTTTATACGTTAGTTTCACTTTAAATATACTTTAAATTTTTGATCCAAAATATAATGGATAGTTTCGACGAGATTCTCTTTAGTGATTTAGCCCTTGCCTTTACTTTTGTTGGCCACAAATACGAATCCAAAACTCGCTTAACGGCGTATAAAGGTTTTAAATAATGTTTTGGGGCTTATAAAAAAGGCTTTTAAGTTCTTTTTAGGGTTAAAAAGTATAATGTCGAAATCCGGGTTTTCGCGGTATAATTTTATTATTATTTGGATAAACAATTTTTCTGCTTTATATTGCGGTTCAAGGGCTACCTAACACCCCCGTAACTTAATTGATAATACGGTAATAATGTTCTATAGGTTTTTATCGGCGTTTTTCTATTTGTTTTTTACGGATTTCCAAATCGTATTAATTCAGTTCTTATCATAAAGTTCGTAATTAATTTTCGTATCGAAGTGGGATTTTAAGCGGTTATAACATTTCGTAAATGTATACACTTACGTAAGGTGGTATATATACCATTGTTTTTAGCTTACCCATACAGTATACCGGGTGAAATAATATAAAATTAAAACGGTTCAATATCTAGTTTTTTATATATATTAAGTATATTATGTATCTTATTATCAAGTATATCGTATGGTTCGCCGCTGTAGTTTTTATCTTTATCCCAAAGCCTGACAAAGTTAGTAAGCTTTATAAAATTACTCCTATCAGTTAAAAAGCGATGCGGTAAAAAATGACTGCATGGGTCGTAATTTACAGGAATTAGTTCGTAAGGCATGTATTTTGGTTTTACGCCGTTTCTTATTTCCTGGAACGGGTTGTTTTCGATGTTTCGACCGCTCCTGTTTTGGCTAAGCAGGCTGTTTTCGGTGTTTCGGCCGCTCCCGTTTTAGCTAAGCGGGCTGTTTATCGTGTTTGGGAAGTGATTTGGTATTCGGTTCTACTCCAAAGTATGTACTGGTGTAGAGGTATATTTTATCTGTGTAGTAAATAAAGATTATAGTCTTTTTTTTCCCTTAAGGTTTTTATTTCTGATTCGGGGTGCGGGTACAATATTAGGTTGTCCTACGCCTTATAATCTTCGTTTCGTTTGTATATCCTTTACCACATATTTCTTATATTTTATTAGGTCATATTATTTTGAAAATTCTGTTTAATATATATTTCTATCCTCTTAGTCTAATAAGTCTTCAAGTGGTATTATTTTTAATATATCCTTTATAAGGAGGTTATTTCTACCTCCTAGGGTATTAATGCTTTTATTCTGTAATTCAATTCGTAAGTCTTTGGCAATAAGAGGGTTTACTGTTTAATACATACCTAACGTCTAGTTTGAAAATTATTTATAAAAGTCATTTAATATATTAGGTCCTTGGGTTTTTTCCTCTTAATGACGAAAAATCACGTTCAAGATGTTAGTATTTACCATATATTGGTTTAGTTTTTTAACTAGCAAATCGATGGTATTGTCCTAAAAGCCTAAGTTTATTTCGTGTATTATAGCTTTTCTAATCCACATATACTCGATCAAAAGGTAGAAGTAAGCATTAGCTTCCTCTGGGGTTATTAGTATTGGGGTTATAGCTGTAAGTGTTTTGGGGCGGTTAGGGTTGGATGATTTTACGTATGCTTGGTATATTAAAACGGTGTAAATTAGTAATTTCGCACCGTGATTGGGTTTGGATACGTTTAGATTTCAAAGTTTTTGGTGGTTAGGAAAATACAAATTCATAAAATCATTAAAAACGTCGAAATAAGACTTATTAGCGCTTACTAATACAAATGAATTTTAAACAATACGTAAATAAAACGGAACTACAAACTAATTAGGCGTTTCAAATTAGATTTATTAACGCTTAGTAGTATTAAATTAGCTAAACGAATACGAAAACTTCAACGTCGCAAGAATTAAATTCATAATATATAAGGCGAACATAGAAAGTTGAATAGGGTAAAGGAAGTGGAAGGTAGGCATGGGGAGGTGTAGTGCATAGTCCGGTGTTTAGTAAACGGTCTAGATTAGTGTATCGTAGTCGCTTTTGGTGGAGTAAAAAGTTGGGATAGTGTATTCGTAACCGTTTTTAAGTTGAGGGAGCGGTTTGGATGCTGTATTCGTAACCGCTCCTGTATTTTGCGAGAGATGTGGTTTGTCGATTTCAAATCGAACGGGTCTTAACGAAGGGTTTTTAAACTTGGTAGTTTTAGCTTGCGTGGCCTGGTACGTGATAAAACGCTTTCCAAAAAGTACACAGGTACATTAAAACGCCAAATAAGGGTTAATAGTAGCGTAACAAAGCTTTTAGTAGATAAAGCACTAAATAAAGGTTAATAATATCGTATTAAAGTTATCCTTTTTAAGGTCACTTAACTTTTATGATCTTTATATATATCCCGTATAATTTTTGTAAAAAAGAAATATTAAAGTATAAATAATGAAAACCGTTATAATATCCCGTTATAAGTATTTAGCTTGTATTTATCTCTTTTTTCCTATGTTATTTTTAATCGATCGAATCAGCTAATAATTAGTGTCAATAAGGTTAAAACCTATTGACATAAAGTAAGTCAAAGTAAAAAAATAATCTTTAAATTAATATAGTTATAGTAAAGATAGATAAAAATCCGGAAAGAGTATTCCAGAGAGTATACGCCACGAATAGAAGGTTATAAGCCTCATATCCGGGCAGTAGCCCTTTTTTCGTGCGCTCTATAATAGCTAATCCAAACTGCTCCATGCATTACTGTGCGGCCTGAAATATCCATTCCAAACCGCTCCATGCATAATGCACTTTGCGTCTTACAAGACTGCAGCCTGCAGTATGACACGTTATCGTGTACTCTGCAGGAGAGCACCTTGCAATACAGTGCATTGCCACTTGACCTATGTATACTATCTATGAGGGTATATAGTAATATTCACAGTAGACCCATAAAACAATACACTTGTAATGATCACACTAAATACCCGTGAGTATATTGAAGGTGTTAGAGGGTTTATGTTAGCAGTAAGGTAGCAGAGGTAACAAAAGGTGCAATATCAAGACTGTGTTCATGCGAGTAATGATCAGAAGCCGTGAGGCTATTCAGGGTAGACTGAATACTTAGATTGACAACTGAAGAGCTATGAAGGAAATACTATCTATGTGGTGCTGACCATGTCCTTATATCCTTAATCCCTCATACGCCTTCAGTGCTGGATCATGTTGGATCGAAACATGATCTCAATGATCCTTAGTGCGCAACCCTAACCCTAAGGTTTCTGACATAAGAGATATCCCCACCTGATGTGTTGGACATCAGATTCTTAGTGGGTTAGCCCCATACTAGCCTGTTTTCTGACCCTCCGATGTTCTTGGGTCATAACAACACTCAACTTGTAGTCAGTATAGTTAACTTTATTGTAAGTCAAGTTGACTTATTAAACTGTAATTACTACTATTCAAATACTGGCGGCTTTTTGTTTTATACGCGCATACTAGTATAGTCAATCAATATTTTCCAGTTACTACTGAATTATGTCCTCGTTATTTAGCCAAACCCCCGCTAATTCCATACCTATATTGACTCTAATTTCCTTATGGTTCCAAGTTCCAACTTTATTAATTTCTATAAATAAGTCTTTCGATACAAAGTTATGTAGGCTATCAATTTAACCGTGTTAGTTAAACAAATTTTTAGCCTTAATTTCCTAATAGTTTCAAGTTTGTTATCGCGGTTTTGTTTGCCAGCACATAACCTAACCTTACGAAGTAGATTGTTGACATAGCTTTCGATATGAAAGTTTAACCTATTGTTGTTTATAAATCTTTGAAAGGTCCTATTTGGAAACGTTTTTGTTCAAGTACTAGCGGGTTATTTTGCTCTTAATTTATCGGAACTCCTCAATTTTCCCACCTTTTTAAGCTTGACTAAATATTTTTATGTTAATTATTGGGCGTTTTTCGTGAGTAATTCCGAACTTTTAAAGCCATTTAAATATGTTCCTTGAGTTGATACAAACTATTACCGGGATAAAGGGAATTTTTCAATTCTTGGTGACTATATTAAGTATTTTCTACAATACCATGCCTACATCGAAGCTAGTAATTATACCGTAAATCTTTAGAGCTAATACGTTTCGCGTGATTCTATCATATTTAATATAGATCTAATGTATTAGTTTTTTGACGATACTAAACTGGTTCATTTAAAATGAACGAAGTTTATGAAATAACTGATTTATAACTATGGGTTTATGTTGTTGGTAAAGGAAATATTCGTAAAAATCATTAATTTAGCCCTTGATAGGCCAATCAGGACCATATTAAACTTTTAGTTTAGATTCTATATTTTCTATTCCATATTTTTGTTTAGTCTATTAAAGTCTTCGTCTGTAGGGTTTTGTACTTGTATCGCAATCGATAAGTTGTAAAAAGCTTCCAGTTAGTATAATGTAATGATAGAGTTGATAAGAACGTGTTGCTTGAAGTACTGTTGAGTATTGGTTACGTTGGTCTTGTTAATTATGGATAAGTTAAGATTTTGGCCTTTTTAATGGAACCTAAGGAAATTACCATTAATATCAAGTGTGCGGATTAAAGATCCGTTAAAGTTAAGTTGATTCGTTTCTATTAATGCTACGATTGACTTATAGTTCTCGGATTTTAAATCCTTAATCGCTTGCTATTTCAATATCATCAATCTAGTAATTCTAACGAAAAGAGTATTATTACTTTATATATCTACTAAACCGAAGGTTTTCTCTAACGTTACTGGTAAACACGAATTATAAGTAAACAAACTTATATTTAACTTCGAATTGAAGTATCGAGAATAAGTTAGGAATCAATAAACGCCTCTTTAAGATAATCTGTATAATATCTTAATATATCTTATAACTGTTTCTGAAAGGTATATATTATTCAATTTTTACGATAACTTTAATAAAACAATCCATTGTAAATCGGTTAATTGTATATATACTTACTTTATATCGTCGCTATTAATAATGAATTTTCTTCTAGTTTTGACTAGTAAATTTGTTGCCAAAGCGATCATTAAACGCTAACTGATTTTCTAAATCGTTGGCAGTTGCACAAAAATCTAGTTTTAACCTTCATTACCGTATTCTTGAGCGTTTGAATTTAACTTTTTTTTCTGCTGAATTATAGTTTTGTTTTTTAATACCGTATATAATCTTCCACCTAAAGATTGATATATTTAGGATTTGAAAGTTGAAGTTGCCATTGAATATAAATTTTATAGCTCATCGAGTTAGTAATTCATTCATCTCATTCTCATCGCCTTCTTTCAAAGGTTTGCCGAAGGTTTTAACATTTTTTTTGAAGCTTTACAATCAAGTCTTGATTATCCTTTTTTTTTTTTTTTTTTTTTTGCTTATTCAAGTAGTATAGAAAATCTAACTTAGTTTATATTCGTCTTTTTAAACGTTTTTTCCCTTTGTTAGTTGACCGCTTCAACGGTGTTTCATTAGCGTATCAATCACAGTAATAGAAGGGTTATATTGACTTATTCGTTCAATTTGAAGGTTTATATTTCTATCGTTGGTTTTATTGATATAGGGTTTAACTTGAAATGTGCTAAACGTTGCAGGATCGTTAGCAGTTTTGATAATTGCTATAAGGCTGGAGATGCTATATATTTTAAATAAGTTATTACATTCACTTGGCGCCCGCCACATCAAGACTTCATTTTACAACAACCAAGAAAGTACGGAGGTGTTATGTAGCTGTTTTTGATGTTAAAAGAATTATTAACTTGGCGTCGTACCGATTACTTTGGTATTTTTCCAAAGTTTCAATATACATTGAAACCCTCTTTTAAGTATTTACTTAAAATAAATCTTTATTCGTTAGTAGTAGGTTCACTCCAAAAAAAAAGTAGTGTTGGCATTAGGCTATCAAAGCTTACAATATTATTTAGGCCATTTACCGCTATTTATAGGCGTGCGCTCTAGTTTATGAAGTTTCTAATCTCTAATATAATGATATCATACGCTTTATAAAGTAGTACAGATATCTTTTGAATCTTTTTAATACTTTAGTAAGCCTTAACAGGGACCTATTTACATTAGATCCCCATTATTTTAGCGCTTGTTTAAAATTATACCGCCATAAAGTTAGTACCAGTATCGTGAATAACGATGTTAAGTAGGCTCAAATACGTGTTAATTGATACCATTGTTTACGTTTCCTGTATATTGTTCGTCGACAAGGACTTCAAAAATTTGATTTCATGAAAAAAGGGTACCAATTTTAAAAAATATGAAAAACAAGCTTGTTATCTAAGTAAAATACGTTAATGAAAATCTTTGAATTGAAATTCTCATCTTTTTTTAGTGTAAATATCAATTTTCACGGGGTTTAAACGTGTATTTGGCAGTAATAGTAGAGTTTTTCAATAGTTTTGAAAATAGTATATTATAAATTTTTATGCTTGATAGACTTTAGGACTTTGTATAGTTTGTTGACAGCTAGATAGTTAGAACTTCAATATAATTAACGTGTTTCTGATTCTGTTAAGTTTAGCACCGTTGCTTTGAAACTTTTAAGATAAATTTATCAATTATCTTCTTTAGAGGCTAGGTGAAACCTTTGGCTATTTTTAACCAGCTTATTAATGTTAATATTCATGTTAACGTCGACGGTCTTTATATCTTTTAAATAAAGAAGAAATAAGCTAGAGGATTTAATGATATGAAACGTAATTAAGCTAATAATAGTTTAAATAACTGTTGTGTTTAGTGAGGATAGGTGTTCATTCAGGCCGAAACTAACTTTATCTTTATTAGTATTTTAACGATTGATTTTTTTGATAATAATTCTTTTCTTTCGCAATGCTACGTATTTTAAATACCTTCCTGTTAAGTATCTTGCTCCATTAATGTTTAGTATAATAACTTTAAACATGTTGTTTGTATAAATATCGTAAATGTTAAAGGTATGTGATAGGTTAGGGGTTTGATTACGGTAAAAGTAGGGGTTTTCGTTATTTAAATGATGTAGGAAGGCAAGGTAAGTTAATCATTAGGCTGTGTTAGAAGTAGCATCTTCGTGCTACATGACGTGCTTAGGCGTATCGTTATCGTTGATAGTTTTTTTACCTTCGTAGTCTATGATGTAGTTTAAGTCTTCCAACCTAGAAGTAGTAAGGTATTAAATTTAATACATCACTTATTGTTTGTAGCGTTTCAGCTGGAGGGTAGCGAGTTATCAATAGCTGAATTTTCCATAGATTTCATACTTTTTGTTGTTATTACAACAATGATTTTTACGGTTAGCAGATCCACTTAAGTTTTTCATTCGTTGTTGGTATTAGTGTGGTTATGGCTTCTAATTCAAAAACTTTGGATTATATTTTAAGCGTTGGGACCGCCTATACTTGCAATCGATATAGTGTATGATTACGTGTTTTTTTTTCATTTATATCGCGGAAGTTATTGGCTTAGAAGTATATACCGAACAATTTTAGCGTGCATACTATTTCTGTCGTAATAGAGGATTATAATTTGTTGAAAAAGCCTTTACAGGTGGTATATTAGCGTTATCAAGTGAATTTGAATTCATTTATACCTGTAATTACTATCTGTATTTGTTTACGGAGAATTAATTGGTTTTCATAGACCTTTCCTATTAATTGTTAGCACAGTATCAGTTCATTAAGCATATAATTTCAAATATACATTGGTATTTCCCTATTTCTCTTTTTAACCATTCTCTTCATTCATCTCTTCATAATATAATCCGTATAATATGACTGAAGATTGACGTCGTAAGTGAAATAGCTTTCTATACCGTTATAAATCTCGCGAATTTTTTTTACTCCCGTTAGAAAGGTTAAGTAATAATCTTTGACGTAGCTTGTAAGTATTTTAGGGAATAGTGAGTGAAAATCAAAAGAAGTAACTTCCATTCATTTAAAAATGTTCAAAAAGAGTATTATTCTCGTATTGAAGAGATTGTATAGATTTCTATTGTACTTCTCCATGTTATTCCAAATCTTTGTGGAGTCCTTAGGGAGTTTGTAGTTAATATTGAAAATTTTGACAGGTTTAAGGGAAAGGTCACAATAATCGTCCCTGTTTTTGGTGGTATTTACTGCCATCAACTTAAACCGTGGAGCTTCCAAGTGAAGATAATATGGGTAATTGATAGGGTTTATTTCTAATCGCTTGGCAGGAAGGGTATAGTTGATAGTAAATTTTATAGAAAGATCGTATGTGTCAACATATCTGCCGTAGGAAGCTTCTACCTAAAGGGTTTAATTATTTTAAAGGAAGGATAAAGTGGTAAGGCGGACTTATCCATAGGAAAGGTTTTTAGGGATTTTACTATTTTATTTAATTGAATGAATAGCGCTGACGTCAATTTCTTTTACCGCGTTAGCGGCCGCTATTTTATACATTCTACCGCCGTTAAGGACGTACTCCGCGTTATTATATATAGATATTAGGTTGCCGAGTAAATTGACAGGTTTCTTATCATCAGCGCATAAAACAACTTAACTTCATTGAGGATTAAGGGGAGGTTTTCTGAAACGTATATAAAGGTTTTAAAATACCTTTAAGATTTTATTCCTTTTCTTATAAGTCTTAAAGATTGGGATTTTTAAAGCGAGTTGTTACCTTGTACTAGTTGGAAGAAGGTCTTTTCCAATCTTTACAAAAGGTTTTTTGGAATTTGAACGCCACAGCGGGTAACTTTCTTTTTTAGTCTAGCTTTAACTCCTTTTTAAAACATCTTTAATTTATCAATTATCTAATGGTTAAATAATTTTACAGAAATCTTGAAAGACGTAGACAGCACAACGAAACTTTTCGCTGATGTTAAATTAGAGAATATACTAGCGAATATAATTGGTTCAATATTTTTAAAATACGTTTTATCGGCATTTCTATTGTAATGTTTCTAGTTGAGGTGGGCGTAAAAGAGTGATTCGATATCCTTAATTTCCTTCATTAGGTTTTAATCGAAAGTTATCTTGAAGTTGAATGGGTTGAAAGGGCTTAGATAAGGGAATTTGACGATTTAGAAACGTAAAGGCTTGATGTTTTGGTATGAAGTTGCATAGGGACTTTGCAACTTAGCTTTGAATCGCACAAGGTGGCTTTTTTTACGCGACTGGGCGATGTTTGATATTTTCGCTTGGTATAACGATTTTAACGATGAAATTTGCGTAAGGGGAGGGAAAAAGTAAATTAAGAGGAAAGTTTAGTGTTTTGGATAACGGCTGTATAAAGGATAATGTCGAAGGTTTTTTGTTATGGTTATTTGGCGCAAAACCAAGTCGTTTTTCCGATAGTAGCACCCGTAGTAGTATTAACTTAGCCGTTTACTAATGTGAAGAATTTCAAGACTTTTAGAGGTTAATTTTAACTCTTTTTAAAAAGGATTTGGTAAAGATTTCTGGGAAATTTTAAATAATGATGCTGTCGCTACTTTTGGATTACTATAAGAAACCGACGTTATACATTAGTTTTTTTTACTTACGGTAGTGAAAATCCGACGTAATAGTAAAAGACCTTCGCAAGAATCTTTCTTTTACCTTAGTCTTTTACAAAACGTAACCGGAAAGTAGCTTTTTTTTACTTGGATTATCTATGCTTAACTTAATAAGAATAATTAGTGTTAACAGAGCTTTAGACATTGCAACATTGTCGATTCGATTGGTTGAAGTAACAGTAGTATTGTATTGATTGAATGGTGGATGTATTGTTCTAGGTTTAACAGACCATTAATTGATCTACACACTATTGTGAAGTGGGCGCATACTGTACTTAATTTGCAGTTAATATATTAAACTAATGAATTAATACACTCAACTTGCAGTTAGTATAGTTAACTTTACTGTAAGTTAAGTTGATTTACTGCAATGCAATTACTACTATTGGAACATTTGTAATTAAAATCAATATTATTTTATAAGCGGAATATGAATCGTTAAAACGTTTATGATTATAATTGATATTCGTGGTAAAACTTTTTTACAATATTTAAAGTTTATTTTCTTATATTAATATTGCTCGTCGCGTAAAAATACCGTTAAAAGTATTTTATAGCCAAATATCCTAACCATCGGTATAATATATGCAGTTTTAATTTTTTTAAGTAAATAGCTTCTACCGTTAATACTTCCAGGGAAAAAACAATATCCAAACTTTATTTAAAATAGAATAGATACGACATCCAAGGCACGGATAGATTAATTTACTATATTCCTAATTTGGATACCGAACTTATTTATCCTAACTAACAAAAAAAGAACCATATTTCGAAGTCTATTATATAAAATTTAACCAGCAAGAATCGTATATTCACTGTTACTATTTCGAGTAACAATGCCTCACCTTTATCGAACAAAATTTCGCAGTACTCCTTTATCGAATCGAATTAAAACTTGGATAACTTTATTACGAAAACATCAAATTACTGTTTTCCAACCGTTGAAATTTCCGCCGCGTCGGTATCTAGTATAATACCTTCGAATTAACTTTCATACTTATTAAACAATATAAATTTTAACGCCATGTAGACGCTTAACGCACGCCTATCACTATACAACCAGTATTTTGTAGAATATATTATCTTTTAAGCTTGTATAAACGTGCCTATCCGTTTTTTTGTTTCAAATCATTATAAAAATCCTAACCTCATCCTATCCGTTTTCCTGAAAGACGTATTCGCAAAAAAAAAAAAATCATTAAATTACTTTCTAGCAACTTTATAGTTGGTTATTTAAGTTGTAAAGGTTTCTTTGGTTTAATATGAAAATGAATAATTAAATTGAAATTTTCGTTTTATACGGATTTATTAATGTACCGAATAATTCATTAATTCATAACCTATTTTCTATTTAATAAGATACCATTTTTTAAAGAAAATTATAAACCTTTGTTTAATTTTACAAGAGTATAGTAAACTCAATTCATGTAAGGAGCCTTATATCTAGTTATAAATGCTCTCGCGTTAGTTTCTATTTTGTTTACGGTTTCCAAAACTCTTTTTTTAGTTTCCGCCGTTTTTATATCCGTATCCAAGGCTAGAATTGAAATACCTATTTTCAGGATATATTTTCAAACGTTGATGTAAATTGTAATGGATTTCTTAAGAAAAATACGCCTTCGTGATTTTTAAACTTTGATCCTTAACCTTTCCAATCACGGATATTAATACAAAATTTGTTTATAGGCGTATAAAAATATAAATAATATTTTCAAGTTTGTTTAGGAAGCTTACAAATCTTGTTTGGAATTGAATAATGCGAGGTCAAAATTCGAACAACTAAGATAAACTTTCATAACTATTGGAATAAATAGTTTATCGTCTTTATACTTCGGTTCGAATATTACCTGGAGTTTTGTCAAATTCGTCAACAGAATCGTCAAAACCTCTTATAGTAATTTATCCGAATTATTACCATAACTTTAAACTAATTCTCATATGAGTTCCATACACTTTCTATCGTATAACTCGTAGTTAATCTCTATATTTAAATACGTTTTAAAATGATTATGATAATCTATTAACCTATATACCTATATAAAGTGATATAAACATTACTCCCTACATTACACAATTCAAAAACGGGGGGAAAGAATATAAAATTATAAGGGTTCAATATCCAGTTCTTAATAGGTATTAAATATCATACAGATTTTATTGTTGAATATACGGTATATTTTCGAATATATCGTATAGTTCGCTACTGTAACTCTCGCTTCTATCCTATAATTTTAAAAAGTTTGTAAGCTTTATAAAGTTTATTTCATCAATAGGGAATCCATAAGGTAAAAATTTTCCATATAGTTTATAGTTTGCGAATATTGGTTCATAAGGTTCATATAAATTCCTATCACCTTTTATATTTTCTCTGAAACCGCCGTCCTTTTATTTTGGGGTGTTATCTATGCAGTGAAAAGGGGTGTTTTTCATCTAGTAAATCATACAATCTATTGTACTTTTCTAAGGTATTTACTAAAAATGGTAAATTTCGAACACGAGTAAAAAATAACCTTTACGGCTTTTTCTTCTTTTCTGTAAATTCTTTCTCAAATTTTGTCTGACCTTTACGAAATACGGCTAATCTCGTTGAATATCTTACGCTTTATATACATAAAGTGCTTTTGCATTATAAATTATTTCTTATATATTTCATGAAATATTTCTCATATTTTACCAACTAATATCTTTCTTTCAAGTTCACTTTTTCATCATTATTTCAACTGATTTTTTCATCGAGTTAAACCGTAACAACTAACTCTTTTTCAATACGACCGATTATACCATTTGAAATATTAATACCTCTTTTTTGTGGTTGTACCCATAACAATTTCGAGATTAAAATGTTCAATATATAGCACATGTCCAACGTCCAATTCGAAAACCTTTTCGAAAATTATTGAATACATCGAACCTTTAAATATTTTCCTTCCAATAGCAAAAAAATAGTATTTATTACGTACGTATTCACCATCCAAAACTTCAATTTCTTGACTAATGTTTCCATTATATTATTCTATGAATTTAAATTAGTAAACTTCAAAATTCGTTTCCACAATATTATATATTCGAATAAAATTTATATATCGTTTTGAACTTCTACTATTTTTATTGCTAGTAATACTATAGTTATAGAAATAGAGTTGTTGAATACAAAATGATATTCCAAATATAATGTAATTACGGGGTTTTATATACGCTTCAAATGATATGATTAAAAGGGTCCCAAAATTAAATAGCTAAAATAAACGCGTACAATATATAAATGAAGAATAAATGAAATGTAGCCGAAAATTTCAAATTAGGCGTTTGACATTTGCAATATGCAAATGAAAATCAAATAAAATATGACTAAACGTTTCAAATTAGACGTTTAATACTTATAAACTTTACATTAGCTAATGTTCTAATAAACTCAAGCGTCATAAATATCAACTCAAACAAGCAGTATATAAGGAAAAGTTATTTGTCAAATGTTAGAGTAAGGAGTTACATGTGAAAGTGAAAATATTGTGTAGGGGTACTGGGTATTACTTTCAGCGTTTCGAATATTGTTATAAAAATATAAGGTATTATTTTAGGCAGTTTGTATTGGTAGGCCTTTATCGTTGCAATGTAGTTAATTCGAATCACTATAGTCGAAGTAATTGGTATTGCATTAATGTTGGTTGACTGTACGTGGTAAGTTCTAAGTTTGTCAAATTACTAGCCGGTCTACATACTAATTTATATGGCCAAACGCTTTGGCCCATACCCTACTTTGAAGTGAGCACCTATTGCATTATACTTGCAGTTTAGTGTATTTAAATCCCACAAACTACAGTCAATTTGTAGTACGTACAATCAACTTTACTTACAGTAAAGTTGACTTGATTATATTGCATTTGACTGCTATTTTAACACTGGCGACTTTTTGTTTTGTACCTGTACGCCAACGTAGCTTGCCATCAATTGGTGGCAACTTTTAAAATCCCTTCTTAATCCACAAGCCAATAACAAGTCAAACCTCTCTCAGTTTCGATTAATCTGTATTAAAATTGATATTAATTACGGCTCTTTCGTGGCTCTTTTATTCTACCCCTTCGAGGCCTCCGTTCCTTAACTCCTGTGGACAGGTCTTTCGTTACAGACCTGTACATATTACGTATTTCACCACTTACGTACCTTTTTCCAGTAGTTCAGACTGCTGCTATTGCCATCTTTGACACCAAAATTACTACCCTAGTAGTCTTTAAGTTCACCAAGGTAACCCTGTTTCTCCACGTTATGTGCGGGGCGATTTACTCAGCTCTCGGTTCGTATGGTTAGCATATTACTATTTACAAACCTTTTTAAGTCACTATTAGGCATGACTTTAGTTATAACGTTGACGGAGTTGTTTTTACCGTTGATTCAGCAGAACTTATTGATTTCCAGGGCTTCGTATACCTTTTTTTAAGCTATTAGGTTTATTATTAAACGTTTATTATTGGTTATACCCATATTTAATAGGTATTTGTAAAGGCTTCGTGGGTTATTATACATTATTATAGGTATCGAAAGAAATTCCACTTATTTACTAACAATCCTTAGTGTGTCGTTGATTACTATACCGATATTAAAGCTTGCTATTATATCGTTAACTTTTCAGGCTAATACATTTTATATTACATGTTAAAATTTCAAGAAGGTTTAGTGTATAAGGTTTCCGGTAAATATAAATAGCGCTTTACATTTTTTTATTAATACGTATTATTAAAAAGCCGGTTTACGATATAAGGTTTATATTATTAGTGAATAACTCGTTCGCAAAGATCATTAGCTTCGCCTTTTTCAAATTTACTGAAACCTATAAATTCCTTTTTTCAAGTGGTTCACTTACTACTGAATCCTTTCATTTAGCATATTCAAGTTCTTGTTTTACAAATTTTAAACTTATACTGTGATAGAAAGCTCTTACAATATCTTCGGTTAATATAACGTGGCGACGTAGACCGTACGTGCCTTTTACTTTAGTTATCTTCATAATCTTATCTTTTCAACCATATCGATAGTTTTCGGGATTGTAGCTTACCTTTTTACATCTAGGTTAATATAAGTGCCGTTTTTAACTTTAATATTATGAATACCAATTAACGATTTATGGAAGTTAAGTTATATATCTTTAGCTAACGTTTCGATTAGCTTATACAAGACTTAACTTCTAGATAATACGCTATTTCGCCTTTATAAACTTAATATTTCCGAAAAAAAGGGTATTATTAATTCATATACCTACGATGCCGAAATTTTCGCACTTTGTAATTAATAGGTACCGGTTAAACGTTAAAGTTTTTATACCTGATTTGTTTTTAAAGTACTCCTCATACATTATAAAACAAATAAACGTTTATTTCGACTAATACTTAAAAAGGTTTCATATATCGTATTACTATACCAGCGGAAAAATTATCCCTTAATTTTTTTCGGAAATTTCAATAATATAATCTGCTAGAAATCGGTAGCCAATTACGTATACGCTTGTATTATATCCTGACTATTCAATATAAATTGATCTTTTATAGTAATAGTTAAACTAATGACAATAGAAATGATTAAGCATTTATCAATCGTCTCACTTATTAGTAACTAAGTGAGCATTTAGTTTTTAACTTTATGAATTTATTTTTAAACGATTAGTTGTAATTTTTCGTACAGCCTGTCCATGGCTTCAATCTTGACTTTATGAATTATACTCGATTCAAAAATTATTACTTTTTGATTGGAATAGTATTATATGCAGTACAGTAGATTAACTTTACTTATAGTAAAGTTGACCGTACTTTAAGTGTATTGCTTTGTACGGACTTACCGTATTGGGTGTAAGTCGAGTGCAGTACGCTGCACTTCACTCTAGGGCACGGGCCAAGAAATTAGCCATACAAATTACAGTGCCAACTGGCTAGCAGTCTGCCAAACCTAGAATAATACATTCACTATCTGACTATGTAATACTACTATTACTTCGACTAATCTAATCGATGACATTGTAACGTTTAAGGCCTACCAATACTAATAAGTGCTTGCCTACCTATTAGGTTAAGTATAGATAAGCTAAGTATAAGAAAAGGCTACTTTCCGGTTACGTTTTACGTTAACAATGTCGGCTAGGGTAAAGGAAATATTTTTGAGAAAGGCCTTTATTAGTACTGCACTAATTCCTAACGGCAGGAAAATAGAGAAGATTTTTGGGTTACGTTAGTCCCTAACGGTAATCTGAAAGTAAACGACAGTATCGCTACTTAAAAAAACACTAAGAAATTTTTATTAATCCTTTTTAAATATTTTAAAATTAACTATCAGAAGTTTCAAAGTTCGGCAAGTTGGTAAACGACTAAGTTAGTACTACTACGGGTATTACTATTATAAAAACGACTAAGTTCTACGACTTATAATAAATAACCTTCGCTCTTTACCACTAACAACGACTTTTGACCTTTTCCTTTACCACACCTTTACCCTTACTTTACTCTTTTTACTCCCTACGTCACTTCAATTGTCAAGTTCGCTGCTTTGAGCGAAAAACACCAAGTCGCGCCAAAAAATCTACGTTATGCAACCTCTCGCCAAGTTATCAAGTTTTAACGCAACTTTACGTCAAAATACTAAGTTTATACGCCCTAATATCATCAAGTCCCTCGCCCTACACGCCTACCACGTCCTATATAAGCCTTAAGATATCTACCGCCAACGCTTACTTTAAAGTTATTACCAACTTTGTCAGGAAAAAGGCAATCGAAACGCTCGGATCTATCTTTGCTAAACACTACAACAGTAACCTCTAGGGGGACAATATTAACAAAAACTTAATTAAAGAATATCTTATCAATTTTGTAAGCCATAATATCATTAACTAAAACGGTGGCGAAAACATGACCGCGGTAACCGTGTTTTCCGCAAGTATCGTGAGTTTTTCGACGACTAAAAAATTAACATGTGGAAAAAAATATAAAAAGCTATTAAGTCCAAATTAAAGGAAAAACTTAAACGCCAAAGGATCTACGTATCAGAAAAAACCTTTACAAGGTTGGAAAAGACCCTATTTAACTTGGCCCAGCTTAAAGAATACTCTTAAGACCCATAGCTTAAAGGAAAAGGTAGTAAAGAACCTTAACGCCTTTACACGTTTCAGGGGACCTTCGCTTCCCCCTTTATAACTAAGTTAAGCCTCTTTACACGCTGGTAATAAGGAACCTGTTAATATGTCCAAAAGCTCAGAACCTCCACGTAACAGTACGGAGTACGTCTTTAGCGGCGGAAGAGCACGCGGAGCGAAGGTTGCCAATGCGGCCAGAGGTATTGATGTTAGCATTCTACACCAGTCAATTAAGCAAGATCGTCGGACCTTTTAGAACCTATAAGGCCTTACTATAAAACTTTACCTATCGGGCCAAATGACTGGAAATTACCCTTAGCACTGTACCTCAAAACCTTTAAAACTTAAGCTGTTAGGAAATACCAACTAAACTTGAGATAATTATCGCAACTTCCTTCTAAGACCTGTCAAAATGGTTAATATCAACTATAATCTAATAACGAACTTCGTTAAGATCTGTAATAATACAGAAAAGTATAACGGAAAGCTTTATAACCTTTTTAACACTAAGATAATGCACTTTTTAAACATTTTCAAGTAAATAAAGGTACTACCTTCTAGTTTTCACTTACTATATCCCGAAATCTTTATAGGTTACGCTAAAGACTACTATTTAACTTTTCTAACGAACGCCACCACGTTCCGCGAAATCTACGATAACATGAAAGGTTACTTCAATTACGACGTCCACCTTATATAATACCATATATATTGGGCTACTATATGGTAAACTATAATAATAGTAAAGAAAAAAGAGGAGGAATTACCAATACATATTTTTAATTCAATACTTAACAAGCTGATAATGTGTCAAAAGGTAATGGAAAAGGCCTACGCTAGCGAAGCCATACTTCGCGAACAGGTATGGGTAGTTATTACGGGCATTAATAAGTTCAAATATGTTTTACAACGCCCGGATGCCACCTATAAAGGTTTTTTTATCTGGTTACGTTCCTCGCTTACCACCGTAATAACGCGTATACTAAATTCGCTCGGTACGTATTCCCAAGCCGGCAACTTCTTTAACGTGGATAAGGAAGACCTTACGATAGTTAATTACGTCGACCGTAAGTACTTATATCTATAACGCTTAAGGTCAGGTTTATTAACCTCGGTTCCAAATTAGAGGTAAAACCTACGTTAACGTTATTAAAATTCAGGTGAATTTATTAACCATAAGTACAATCGTCGTAATAGTGGTAAAAGATATTGGATTTGTAATAAGACCGGTTGTTGGTTAACTCGCTACCCCCCTGCCGAGCGTAGTAACAAAAAAGTAACGTATTACGTTTAGTATTTCATTACTTCGGAATAAGATTACTTAGACCAGGTTGTAAATACTAAAGGTAATAAGTTAATTAACGCCATCAACACCCCTAAGTAGATTAAATAGCACGAAAATACTGCTTTCAGCACGGCAGCCTAATAATTAGTTGACTATGCCTTTTTGTACCATTTAGGAGGTAAAGACCCTTATCTTTATCCTAATTATACCCCTCACCCCTTATATACTTTTTACCTTCGCGATCGTTACGCGAATCATACGTTTTAAGGTATTATAATAACACTAGGGCAATAAGGTATTTAATAGGAGGTTATTTGCAGTATGTGACATTGCGGAGGGAAAGTACTACAGCTACTAATATCGATTGTTACGGTACTAACAAATCCAAAGTTAGTTTTAGCCCAGACGAACAACTATTGTCACTAAGGACAACGGTAATTCAAACTGTTATAAAAGTAATTACATTTCACATTCTCAAGTCTTTTACCCCTTTTCTATTATACTTAAAGAACATAAAGATCCTTGGCATGAACATGGACGTTAACGTAAATGAACTGATTAAAAACAGTTTAAGGTTTTTACTCGCCTTTAAGTAAAGGTATTTATGGTTTTATTTTTAAGGCCCGGAAGCAATGGTATTAAACCTAATAAAACTATAGATATGTTAACTATACTGACTTTTTAACTATCTAATTGTTAATAGGCTATATGAAGTTTTGAAGTCTGTAGAGTATAATCATGTGGAATTCTTTACCTTAAAAGCTATTAAAAGGATTTTCCATTACTGCTAAACGTATACCTAAGCTCTTTGGAAATTGAAGTTTACATTAAAAGATGATAAAGACTTTAATTATAAGATTTTTGTTAATATATTTTATTTGGATAACAACCCTATTTTTTACGTCGTTAATTCCGCAACTTCTTTTTACGGGGCTAAGTTTCTAAAGTTCTTTTCGGCAAAGGATACGTGGGAAAAGTTAAGGATACTATGGATTAACAAGTACCTGGGTCCACCTAATGTCGTCGTTTACAATATCGGTACCAACTTTACAGCGATAAAGTTTCAAAAAGATGTTAAAAAAATATGTATTTAGTGTAAATAGGTATTTGTAAAAGCTTATTAAAGTATTGGAAAGGTTAAAAAGATATATACCTTAATTCACCGAACGTATAGTATCCTTACATTAGAAATTAGAAGATTTACGAATCTGGAGGCACATTTACAAATGATAGTAAAGGGCTTGAACGATACTATAAGCCTTAATGGATTAGTACTAACGTTATTAGTCTTTGGATCGTACCCATGTCTGACGAGTAAATCTCCACCTTCGGAAAGTACTTAAAAACGTATTACGGTTTACAGTAAAGCTTTAAGGGAATTACGAAAAGAATCGGCACGCCTCCAAGTTAATAATACGCTTAACACCAAAAACGGGCCTATAACAACCGATATGTTTGCTTTTCCACTGTAAAGTAAAGTCTTTGTATGGTAGGAGCCGGGCAAATGAAAGGGATTGTATAAGATATTATTAAGTATCGAAAATTTAAGAGTAATTATTAAAATTACTAATAACCCGATATCCTTTCGAAATATCTAGGTTAATCACTATATTAAGGGTATTAAAGATAAAGACCCTTAAACCTCGTAAGAAAAACGACCGAGCCAATACGACCTTCCTCTATCCGTTATTAACAAGCCAATAAAATGCTGCCTGCACAGACAACCCCCAGAAAAAAAAACGTTAAAGAGAAGGAATACATACCGAGCCGTATTTATAATATAACTTAGATAAATGAATAAAAAAGGAAAAGATTTGGTAGTAAATCTTAAAATATAAATGATTATTAAAATCTTCGACAAACCTTTTAAAAAGAATGATAAAGTTGAAATCGATGGTTTATTAATTCGAGGTATAGTATAATTTATATCAAAGGTTAACTTTAACCTTCAAAACCCGAATATTACAATCTTCAAATCGAGGATTATCTACGAGGTTAAAGTTAAAATTACGGGGCGGTCGTATAAAAAGTTATGGCTAATCGCTTAAGAATACGGCGATAAAGGGAAGGACTTGATCCTTATGTATTCGTTAACGATTTAAAAGATTAGCTAACGCTTAGTAGTTGCCCTAGTAATAAGTTTATTAGCTTGGATTAATGGTAAGTTCACACTTAATAACCGTGATATTACGAAAATCTATATATAATTAGTAACGAACTTACAACAGATTATACTATTAAAACTATTATAGGAACTCCGCGTTATTTACCTATTAGGAACGGTAATACGGTATATTGAACCATTGTATAAATTAGCTAAGGTAGGCGTTTACTAGTTTTTAACTTACTAGTCGTACTTTAAAGCCCGGTTAACGATAAATTTTTTAATATACGACCCGTCTTTGTTGTTAACGTTAAAAAGAACTTTGGTATGATAGGTATATAAATTAACGATACCTTTTTTATTGGAACGGCTAACTTCATAATATAGGAATAACAAATAATCGAAGACTTTAAGTTTTGGAATTGTAAACCAGTAATAAAGTTAACGAAAAAAATTTAACTTAACTTTAATGGATCGTTAATCCGTATATTTAGTATTAATACCGACCTAAACTTCTGTTAAAAGGGTTAAGGCGCTATTTTTACCATAATCGACAGGACTAATGAGGCTAGTGCTTAACGGTATTTGGAATAACGTATATAGGGTAGCTATATTACTACTTTATACTAACTGGAGGCTTTATACAATTTATCTATTACTATATAAGTACAAATACTAACGGATGAAGACTTTAATCGAGTCCTTTATAAATAACACCAATTTATCTTTATAAATCGGCTTTTTAATAACCCTTATTAACGAAGTTAAAAGAAAAGATTAATTTAATATTACTAATAACCTAGTTTATTAAACCTCTGTTAAATGTAAAAGAATTACACGAAACCTATTAGCTTTAGAGGTCTACAGTATAATAACGGGCTTTAATATAGGCATAACGTTATAAGAAACCCTTAAACTTATTACCTGATAGCTAAAAATTCCCTTTATTACAGTGGTAATTTATACCGATTTAAAAAGTCTTTTCGAATTCCTATTAAAGTTCGGAACTACCAGCGAAAAGCGCCTGATAATCGACGTAATAGTATTTCGTAAAACCTACGAAAGGAGGAAGATTAAAAAGTTCCGATGGATCGATAGCAAAGATAATCCTGTAAATACTATAACAAAGGCCACGCTAAATAAAGCATTGGAAATGTTTGTAAATAGTAATAAGTTAACTATACGTATCGAGGGTTACGTAAATAGGCTGTTCAAATCACGTAACGGTGGATAGGGATATGTTAGTAGACTGAAAAACTGCTAGGGGATTAATGGTGATTTGATTAAGTAATACAGTTGAAGTTGCGAAGGGCTGTGGTAGAAAAACGTTTTGTAGGAGTTAATAAACTCGGACTTTAGAGCGGCGGAGCAATTGAAGTTAAATGGGGTTAATTTATATGTAATTAGGTGTAATGTAGTATGGAAGTGAATTGGAATTGACAAGGGGTACGAGGCTACTATTTAGCGATAACTGGAAAAGATTGGTCAGCCACACCAGCGTATGCGTACAAACTAAAAAGCCGCCAGTGTTAAAATAGTATTACATGTAATGCAGTAGGTCAACTTTACTTACAGTAAAGTTAACCGTACTACAAGTGTATTATTTTGTGCAGACTTACCGCATTGGGTGTAAGTCGAGTACAGTACGCTGTACTTCACTCTAGGGTACGGGCGAAGCAATTGGCCATACAAATTACAGTTCAAATTGGCTAGCAGTCTGCCAAACCTAAAACAATATATCCACTATCTGACCACACAATACTACTGTTACTTCAACCAATTTAATCGATAACGTTGCAACGTCTAAAGCTTACCAACAGTTTTAATATTCAAATTACGCCAATAGTATAAATTGTATAACCCATCGTAAAAAAAGTCTGTTAATCTCTACTTGGTCGTTTTTTTTAAAAAAAGAAAGTCTTGCGCAATATGTTAATAATGTCTTCGACACGTAACTTAAAGGCAAGTTTATCGTTAAACTTTCCTTTTGAAGATATATATGCCATTATATATACATTATCAGACTTATAATCCCTATTGCCGTCCTTTTTTCAATATATATCCTCCTTTTAGGTTGTCTTTCACGCCGTCGACATTTTATTAGCTTATTAACAATGGCTTAAAAGGGTTATATTAGCTAATTCGTACGACTCGAAAGTTATAGACATCAAGATCTTTATTGGACTTCAAAGGTCTTTTATATAACGTAACCTATATAACTCAAAAAGTCATAAAGCCGTTAATAGTTTTAACTACTACGTTTAAGTTAGTAATACTTCATATCTTATACAGCCTTTCATATTTATCTGGCCTTCGTTACGTAAAGACTTTACTTTAAAAGGGAAGTGATAATATATTTATTGTTAACAGTCTATTACTGATATTAAGGGTATCGTTAACCTGACGATATACCGATTCTTTCTTTATTTTCTTTAGGGTTTTGCTATATGTCATAACGCGCTTTTAGGTATTTAGCCATAGTGGCGAATCAATCGTTATGCGTAGGTAGGCTCCAAATACCAGCAAAGTTGGTATAAGTTCATTGAGGCTAAGAGTATCGTTAAGACCCTTTACCGGTATCTAAAGCCGTGCTTTTTGGCTCATAAAACTTTCGATTTCCTGTGTAAAGATATTGTAAGCCTTTCGTAAAAATCTTCCCTTTACCTTGCATAATTGTGCGTAATCAGAAAGCAGCTTTTTTTTTTTTTTACCCAACTAATCTATGCTTAACCTAATAAGCACTGATTAGTGTTGGTAGGCCTTTATCATTACAACGTAGTCGATTCGAATTATTGAGGTCGAAGTAGCTAGTATTGCATTAATGTTGGTTGATTGTACGTGGTAAGTTCTAAGTTTGGCAGACCGCTAGCTGGTCTGCACACTAATTTGTATGGCCAAACGCTTTGGTCTGTGCCCCACTTTGAAGTGTGCGCCTACTACACTGCATTTGTAGTATAGTGTATTCAAATCCCATAAACTACAGTTAATTTGTAGTACGTACAATCAACTTTACTTACAGTAAAGTTGACTTGACTGTACTGCATTTGACTGCTATTCCAACAGTTTAAATATTAGTGTAAATGCTTTAAAAACTGTTTGATTGCTTCTGAAATATTCGTAAATGGTTCCGATACCAATATAATATGGTGATTGTTTGAATAGGTTTTAGTGAAGGGGTTCAAAACTTAACAACTTATATAATCAATTGGTGATAGGCTGTTTTCCACAAAAAATACCCGGATGCATCTAAAACACCAATCGAATTAATGGTAATATAACGAGGTTTTTTATATTTTAAAAGCGCTTACCGAATGAATTATATTGTATTAATTTTTTTCTTTTTAAAGCTACTCAAGGTTTTACAATCTCTTCCTATTTCCACATAGTTTTTGTAAATCGTAATGTTAAAGTACGCAATATTTGGGATCGCTATAATATCCTGCTATAGGTATTTAACTAAAACTCGTCTTTTTTTTTCTAAGCTATTTGTAATCGATCAAATCGACTACCAATCAATTTTGATGAAATCTTTATATTAACGTATAAAAAAAGGCAATATAATATTCAAAAAATAATAGTAAAAAGATGCGAAACGCAAAAGAAGCATATGGAGAGTACACGCCATATATGAAAGCCTATAAGCTTTCATTTAGGCCGTGACACTTTACTATACACTCCACTAACGTGCTTCCTTACGCTTGCTAACTATAGTAATATCTACAATTACTTTATTTAAAGAAGTTTATCTCCTCCCCCAAAAAAATACAGAATAATAAATGGTATTTACAACTATGTGTATAAGACAGCTACCTAAAATTTCACCCGTACAAAAAGAATCCAAACAAATAATAAAGGTTGAAAAGGATACATTTAATGAACCCCGGAGCATATGAAGGCATTTATCGATATAGGCCAGACTACCGAATTGAAAATCAATTACGCCCCGGACTACAATCTCCGCTTTCACCTAGGAATAAACACACCGAACACGTCAACTGGATGTCAATTTTTTATTAATGCCTGGTGATCTACGGCACTGTTTTGAGAGGGGGCCTTATGTGGTGGCGGCAGGTGCGATATACGCAGCCAGCTGTCTTTAGTCAGACTTCGTCACCCGCGAGAGTCAGTTGTTGATCCTGTCAACAACATCATTATTTGGGTGGCACCCTCGGCCCTACTTCACAAGTTTCGAAATGGTCTGGAACCGTCTGGGGCGTGGCAACACAGAAGCCCAGGAAGGCTCTCGTCCCGCCTGACATCTCCGACACTCAGGACTATATTCTATCATTCTACCTACTTGTACCTACCTACTCGAACTTTCCGACTGTTGCTTCCTGGCTTGCGCCGCGATCGAACTGCCATGACGCATCACGCAACTCGCCGCCGCCGCCACACGGCCGTGATGGTCAACCCCGCGGTGCTCTTCACCTGCCTATGGAGCTTGAGCGTGTGCTGGTGTGTTGCAGGCCGTCTCGAGCCTGTTGGAACGCCATATACACAGATAGCGCCTTCATCCCATGGATCACAGACACGTCTCTCCGCAGCCAAATCATCCCGCTTTCTTAACGACCGGAGTGCAAGTGGGTGTCTCCTGACATGCATGCGGCGAGCAGCTGTCTCAAGCTGCTTGTTGGCATCAGACATCAATGACACGTGATAGAATTCGCGATTCGCGGCACCGATTTCCCGCATCTTCCGTTTGATATCGGAGAGTCCTACGGCGGTCTTCTACCCGTCTCTGCAGACCCGAATGATACTCAGCAACTGTATTTCTGGTTCTTTCCCTCGGACAACCCGCGTGCAGGCGACGAGATCACCGTCTGGCTGAACGGTGGAGTGAGTCCATTCAGCCATAGGAGAGCGCCAAGGTCCCAAGTTGGTATGTTTGCTAATGATCTCGGGCAGCCTGGATGCTCAAGTCTACTTGGCTTGCTGGTGGAGAATGGCAAGTTCATGTGGCAACCTGGACAGTTTGGTCCCAGTTTGAATGCCTGGGCTTGGACTACGTTGACCAATGTTGTCTGTGAGTTCATTTAACGACCTGCGATATCATACCGTCCTCGTCTGGTGCCCTTCTTCTGACACAGTCCTTTTCTGAAGATGTTGATCAGCCTGTGGGCGCTGGCTTTGCCCAAGGAACGCCCACGGCCCATAGCACAGAAGAACTAGCGCCTCAGTTCATGGGATTCTGGAAGAATTTCATGGACACCTTCCATATGACCGGGAGCAAGGTGTATCTGACTGGCGAGAGCTATGCTGGAGTGAGTTCCTTGGTCCTCGAGACTTGGGCTATCAGCCGATCAAGGTGGACTGTGACCAAGGCTGACCCAATGCCTCACAGCAATACATTCCCTACTTTGCCTCAGCTATGCTTGATGCAAACGATAGCGACTACTTCAGCGTCCAGGGAACAATGCTCATCGACCCAGCATTCAGCACTGATGTGGCGCTCGTTGAACGTATGTCACTGTGCTGAAACCAGCATCCTACAACGGCATCCTCCCCCATCGTCCCAACAGAGGATGAACATCTCGAGCTGACGAGGCCTCTGTGCTAGTGCCGATGCTCAGCTTTGCCGAAGCCCACCAGGAAAGTCTTGGGTTCAACGACTCCTTCCGCTCCTATATCCGTGACCAACACGCCAATGTCTTCCACTACACTGGCTTCTTCGAAGAATACCTCAAGTTCCCCGCGGACGGACCCATGCCCACGCCACCCAACGCAGACGAAGGCGACTCGCCCTTCCGTGCCATCTTGGCGGACGCGGCCCAACTGATCAACCCTTGTTTCAGCGTGTACCACATCACCGACTTCTGCCCCAGGCCCTTCGATGTCACAGGCGTCAGCGGGCCGCCCCCGCCCGACGCTGGCCTCTTCTGGAATCGCACGGCCGTCAAAGCCGCCATGCACGCCCCCGCCGCCGCCGCCTGGAGCGCCTGCGCGCCGCGGCCCGTCTTTGCCGGCCCGGGCGGTGCGGACCAGTCGCCGCGCCCAGGCTTCACGGTGCTGCCCGGCGTGTTCGAGCGCGTGCCCATCAACATCGTCGCCAACGGCGCGCTGGACCTGGTCGTCCCGTCGCGGGGCGTCCTGTTCGCGCTGCACAATATCACGTGGGGCGGCGCCACCGGCTTCGCGGCACGGCCGCGTCGCAGGTTCGTCGTCCCCGCGGCGCCGCCGGCTCGGCCCGGCGCCGCGGGCGAGATGGGCACGTGGCACTGGGAGCGGGGCGTGCTGTACGCGGATGTCGAGGGCGCGGGCCATATGCTGCCGCAGTATAACCCGAGCGCGGCGTTCCGGCTGATGGAGGTGATGCTGGGGCGCATCGGCGTTGAAGAGGGTATGGGTGGCGGCGCTAGGTGGACTGCCTGACCTAGGATCACAGATGGGACAGAACAGTGCCTGGGGTAGAGAGGACCCGAACCACGGCAGAACTGGTCGCAGACCACGGTCCTACTGGTCGTAAAACTGATAGGTAGGATGCATATGATTACAATATGACTTTGGAGGCGGCGACCCCATCTCACCAGATCCAGTGCAGGAGCGCTCATATTCGCTGGGCACACACCAAACAGGCTCTCTTGGCCAGTGGTCCACATACTACTCTTCCATCACACCAAAAGGAGCAGCCCAACAGCAAACACGCCCCAAGCCGCGAAACGCCGCTCCGGCCCCAACCTAGGCGCCGCAGCCGTCGTCGCCGTCGTTGTCGTCCCCGTCCCCGCCGCCCCCGAGCCCGAGCCCGAGCCCGACCCCATTCCCGTGCCCTTCCCGCTGGCGGGCCCCGTCGCCGTCGCCGCAGCCGGAGCAGCAGCAGCAGTGCCCGATCCCGAGCCCGAGCCCGTGCCGTTCGCGGCCGCCGGCCCGGACGCCAGGCTCGTGACGTTGAAG
>JASMMZ010000013.1:1224800-1350881 GCA_038502455.1 Anisogramma anomala | reverse complement strand
TCGACGTCGGAAAGGACGGCGGCACTTTATGGAGCAGACGGCGATCCACGGCCTCAACAGTCCCTGGCGAGCCTGGTGGATCACCACCGCGACGTGAAACAGCTGTGCGGCTCGCGTCGCCGTCAACGTGGACATCGCCGCCCGCTTTTTTCTTCGCGTGGAGCCGAACCAGGCCTTTTTTTTTTTTTTTTTTTTTTTTTCATATTTGGGGCTTGGTCGATGCACGAGCAGCACCACTTTCTTCTCCCTATGAGCTCGTCTGGGCAGCTTCAGCCGTTCGCTGCGAGTGCAAAGCAGCACATCTGCCTCCTGGACCGGTGGGGAAGTCGGCCCCATCATCCCCCGAATACCCACCCATCCACCCACACGACTACATATATTAGAGTAGGAGTCGGCTCTCGCGTGCTTGACAAGGCATGAGTATATATGTCCGGGCATCCGGAAGGAGGTGGATCATCAGGGAACCTGAGTCGAGGGCGCGTGTTTGTGTAGCTAGTCGAGATGGAATGAGACGGCCAAAAGCGCTGGGAGGACCTGGGCATTCTCCACGCTCGTCTGAGGAGGAAAAAAGGGAGACGCGTTTGGGAGAGTGTTTTTTTTTTTTTTTTTTGTAATTTACTATCACCGGGCTGTGCCCACTATATAGCCAGTTTAGTGCGACCCTCGCTATGGTAAACTAAGTGCAAATGCTGGGGAGAAGGCTCGCAGCTTGTGTGTCCTCACATTATATCTACCACTACCCTGTTGAAAAATTCAACGCCGATAGGCTATATTTTATAGTCTGTTGAATAAACCACCCGATTCCATGTTATACAAATACATAAAATTAAAAACATGTCCCTCACACCTATGGCTAATTTCCGAATAATATGCTATATGTAGTTGTTGAATACCGATAAAGCTTTATATTACCCGTATAGGTCCTTACCTTGTGGTATAAACCCAATCGTATTACAAATGTTAATAGTATTTATATAAGTTTATCTACATCGTTAGGTAGAAAGGGACGATATATTATTATGTATTTCAAATAAATTTCCGATTTATAATACTTAAAATACAATAAAATAATATAACTATGACCTATAAAACATATTATCAAATAAAGACTTTTAATAGGAAACCGAAACCCCAAATTGATTTTTTAAACAAAACCTTAAGATACTTTTGAGTTTAGAGATATGTAATATTATACGAGTGTAAAAACTGTAACCTTGGCTGGGCTGTAATATTTAGCTGTAATAGTTTCCGTTTAATACCTGCTTGTATCGAAGATTTAACAGCGGTTTTAAAAAAGTGAAAGAACTTGTACAACATATGTACCTTAATCGAAAACCTGTAATAAGCAGCTTATTCAACGAGGCACCTTTTTACTATAGGTTGCAAACCCAAGGAATGTAAAAGAAAGTAGATGGAGGTATATTACTAAGTGAGTAATGTGCCGAAAAAAGTCTTGCGTAAGTATTTGAAGCTATCTAAAGTAAAATCGAAAGCGAAAAAAACCGTTAAATAGGCGAAACACCAGTATAAATAGTAACAACTATAAAAGAAAGGCCATCAAAACCAAATGCTTATAATAAAAGACTTTAAAACCTTTTAACGTAAAAGGAACCAGACTTTGGTTATATCGTAGTATAAGTTTGGAAAGCTAGGTTGGCACAAGTAACGAGGGACGGAATCGATGTTTGTGAGGGTTGCTCTCTATATACACCGTTGCGCGGGCGTTGCGCCGGGCCGACGACAATTTTCATAGCTAAAAAGGGGTCGCCGGAAAAGATTCAAGTGGTGGTAAAGCCGATTAGTAATGTTATGGTGGAATAGGGTGCATGTGAAGTAATGATGTTAAGAACGACTGGACTTGAACTTTGTTCTCGGAAGTGGACACTGTTAGGGTTTACAGTGTAGGCCCCGTACCTTCCTTAACAAGGTGGTTCGTGCACCCATGCCAAGAAAGTTGATGTAAGGTCGAGGATGTTTTGGAGAGTGGGACGAATCTCGGGAATGCGGTGAAGTCACTACGGCACCGCTTGCAGCAGCAGCAGCAGCAGCAGCACACGCACGGTTCGGGCCGAACCATAAGTGGAGAATCGATCAGCACCTTTTTTTTTTTTTTTTTCTGTCGCCACCCTCCCTTGCAACGCGCAAACCAAATTGCGACAGCCACGATCCGCTTTGACTTTGAGAAACAATTCATTGCTCGTTCAGCGACCGATACCCAACACTCAGCACAACACACCAGCCCCCTCAACGCGCTCGAAACTGCGGCCTCGCCCCGCCAAGCAGCCACCATGCCACCACCACCACCACCACTACCAACCCCCCCTCCCCAAAGCCACCCCGCCAGCAGCAGCGCCGGCTCCCGCACCCCCGCCTGGCTGCACGCCATGGCCTGGGCCGGCGCCCTCCTCGGGCCCGTCGCGCTGCTGGCGCCGCCGCGGCGCGCCGGCCTGCAGGCCCTCGCGCTCGCGGCCGGCACCTCCGTGTGCACCAACGTGCTGGCGTACGACTACACGGGCGAGTCGCTTGCCCAGCGCATGGTGCGGCGCGCGCGCAGCCTCGGCGGCGGCGGCGGCGACGGCGACGGCGACGGCGACGGCGCCGCCGCGGCGGCCGCGCGGCTGCTGCTGCCCGACAAGGCCCGGCACACGCAGGAGCTGCTGCGCCGCGAGCGCGAGCGCCGCGAGGCCGCGCTGCCGGCGGAGGAGCGCGCGGCGCGGGAGCGCGCGCGGCGCGGGCTGCTGGAGCGGCTCTGGGGCGGGGCCGGGCCGGACGGCGGGCGGGAGGAGAGGGCGCGGAAGACGGAGGGCGAGGCGCTGGCGCGGCAGGGGAAGGGGTACGGCGACCTGGTTGTGGAGCATGTCAGGGAGGCCTTCGCGCCGAAGAAGGGGGCCGAGCAGGTGGAGAAGGACGGGACGGGCGGGAAGGGTGGCGAGAATGAGAAGCCGTGAGGAATGGGGGTGGGCGACATGGCGTGGCGGAGGGCATCGGCCGGGATGGGGGGCTTGGGAGCACGGCATGTGGTCGGCGTTGAGCAGAATGTCATGGACTGTGTAATATCGTGACGGTACATTTCAGTAGCCCCTTGCTGCCTTCTTCATGGATGGACTGCTGTTTACATGCCGGCAGAAATTATCATCATCCGATACCACCACTTTTGATGCCACCAACTTTGCTCGCAACTGGCTCGTGCTTGAAAAGTCCTATGTTTCTTAGTTTCAGGAATGTGCATGATCAGGGCTCCACCTGTGCGGATAGCTGTCTCAATTGAATTTGATCGGAAAAAAAGAACAATTTCTTCAAGTTTACGGGCTATTTAATTTACATGTTGGTACTATTGTATTAGCTGATGTAATACCAACTGTCAAGTGTTGTGTACATGCGATTAGTAAAGCGTCTATTTACCAAATTGGCACAAACCAACGTTGTCACATAACAAATTAGGTGGAAACCAATTAGCGGTTTCCTAAACTTAATATTTTCATCATGAATGCCATATCTATTATCTCGACGGATGATTTGAATCAATAACGTAAATATATGAAAATCTAAATACATTAGTTAATATTTAATAAACATATTTATAAATAAGTTGAAAAAAAAAAATACGATATTTTTGGAGTATAATAGCTGAGGTAAAGGTTTGGTAGTATTAACAGCTGTAAAAAAATGTTTGTTAAGAAAAAAAATACAATACTTTGTAAAGTACCAGCGGCTTGTGTAAAGATTTTATACTATTCAGTAGCTACAGGAAGAATTTTTATATTATTGTTGCTATTATAATAATTAACATACTTTTATTCAACCTATTTTAAGAAAGTCAATAAAACCATTCAAAGTAATAATGAGTAAAAATTCTCCATTATATATCTCCTAACAAATCACCTAAAAAAACGTTAACGTTTTGAAAAAAATACAAAACCTACCAACGACATAATATAAAACTATTATAATATTTAACATTATTAATAACGAAGCTAAAGCTGTGATATATATAAAGACTTTTTATAAACTTGGTATCTTGTTATCACGTTATTTTCCGAAAAACTTCAATTTAAAATCGTTGTTGAAAATTTGAACAAAAAATATAAAAAACTCTATATTATTTAATTGCTCATGAAAAAAAACTTTGGAACATATAAAGACGTAATTTTAAATAAGGTTCAAAAATACTTTTGTCACTAAGTGGAGGATATATGATATAAATTACGTAAAATCGTTAAAGTAACGTTAAAGTAAAATCTTAAATATTGTTAAGTGTACATTTCTATCATAGACTCAAATTATTAGCTATTACGACTAAATGTTATATAGCAATATATGTAATATATGGTATATATATGTCATACAAATTGTGTAGAGTGCGCGCGCGATGCGAGCGCAATTCGTAAAAGTCACGTAGCGGAACATATAACGTCTTACGTACTAATTTTATACGCTTGAAACTATTGCACATTTCTCTAGTTTTCTTTGATATTTCTATTAATAACACTGTTTACCACCTAATTGGATTTCTATTATAATTTGAATAATGTTATTCAATTTAAATTCCTGTTGATAGGCTTTGTTAATAATAGGTTTTTAGACATTGCAACGTTGTCGATTCGAATCGATTGAAGTAAAAGTAGTATTACATAGTCAAATGGTAGATATATTATTTTAGGATTGATAGACCGCTAGCTAGTTTACACACTAATTTATATGGTTCATTACTTAGCCTGTACCCTAATATAAACTGGGTGCATACTATATTTAACTTTGTAGTTACTACAGTCAACCTAAAAATAATACAATCAAGTTATAATCAGTACAATCAATTTAATTAATAATATAGTTAACTGACTATACTTTAATTAACCACTATTCTAACACTAGCGGATTTTTTTTTATATGCGTACGCTATTATAGTTAACCAATTATTTTCGGTAGTTACTAATGTTCCCCCTTGTCTACCAGCCGAATCCCTATTCATTCTAATGTATTCCGCACCCAAATCAACTCCAACTACCTCCCTTTACCCCACGGGTCCAAATTCCGACTTTACTAACGTCCGTACACAAGTTTTTCGCTACAAATTTATACGCATATTAAACTTAACAATACCAATTAATCAAGATGTAGGCTTCAATTCTTTTATAATATTTCAATATACCAAGGTACCCCTACTTCATTCATTACTTATTGCAACATAACCTAACCTTACCAAGTAGCTTCTTAATGTAGCTTTTGATACATATAATCAACTTATTACTATTCAAAAACCTTTTGAAAACTTTACTCGATACTAATTTCTTTATAGCGTTTTCTGAATTGTTTCTGCCATTAATTAACCTATACTCTTCTATTTCTCTACTTTCGAAAGCTTCACAAAGTTCCATTGCGTTGATTATTAGACTTTCTTTGTTAATTATCCCTAGTTTCGAAAGGCATTTGAATAAGCTTCTCGCGTCAGTAAAAATTACAACCGGGATAGAAAAAGTTTTTGATTACCAAATAACAATATTAAAGGTTTCCCACATCGCCATACTTACGTCGAAACCAACCATTATACCATAAACTTTCAAATCTAACACGCTTTATACATTTCGTCTATCCTTTATAAAAATACAATAAATTGAATTTCCTATAATTACAAACTAATTCTTTTATAATCTATCCTTAGTAACAATTGTTGTAAGAAATCAGATTCATAACAACAAATTAACATCATTCACTAAAACTCTATCGGTAAAAATCATTAATTTAACCCTTAACAAATAAATTGAAATTTCATTAGTCCTATAATTCAATTTCTTCATTTATCAATATATCTTTTTATTCAATCGATTTGATTCCTTATGAATTGGGTTTAAAAAATACACCGCAATTAAACGGTCTTAGAATAGCTTTCACTGGCATAAAATCGCTATGTAACTACTACAAACGCGTTATTTCAAGTAATTTCAAACCTTTACTACGTTAACTTTATTGATCATAACCAATTCGATCTCTTGACCCTTTTGAAAGAAACTAAAGTAATATTGATATCGTTAATATTATATTTACAGATTAACGATCCGTTAAAGTATACGTATTTTCATTCCGCTAAAGTCGTAACCAACTTATAATCCCAAAACTTTAAATTCTGAATCACACTTTATTTTGATACTACAAAGTTAGTAATTACAAAGAAAAATGTATCGTTAATTTGTATACCCACTATATAAACGTTTTTGTTTTACGAGATTAATCAATACGGGTTATAAATCTAAACTTTTATACCTAGTCTCAACTTGAAGTTCGATCGATAAGTTCAAAAACAATAAACACTTACTTCTATTAATCCGTACAACAATTTAACTTATGGTATTAATGTTCCCAATAAATACTTTTTAAGGAGTTTTCAAATTTATTATAATAAGAATATACTTCATAATTAAATATTAAAAACGTGTGTTTCGAAGTAATATGAAGACCATTAAAAGTTAACTTTTTATTAGTTTTAACAAATTAACTTACTACGAATATAACTATTTAACGTAAACTAAATTTTTTAAGCGTTTACAATGACTTCCAAATTCAATCTTTACTTTAATCAATATATCCTCAAGCGATTAAGCGTAAATTTTTGTATAGCCTCCTTTTAGTCTTGCCTCTAACCTCGTAAACAATTCTCAACCTAAAGATTATCACATTCGGGTCTTCAAAGTTACGATATCATGTAGGCACAAATTATACAACTCTTCGAGTAAAGAATTCATTGATCTTAACCCTATTACTTTCTTTAAAAGATTTACCTAAAGTACTCATAATTCCTTATACAAAAAACCTAATAGATAAGTTCCAATCATTCATATTTTTTTATTAAATTGAACAGAATTATAAATGCAACCTAAAGTATATTCCTTATCTTCAGTATTCCTGGTATTTAGTTGTCGAATACACCGTCATCTTCTGTTAGATTATCAATCACAAAAAATGGAAGATTATATTAATTCATGAATTTAACTTCAAAATCTTCATTATTAAAGTTATTGTTGGGTACCCCATATAAAATTTTACCTAAATTATACGAAACGTTGTAAAAATGTTGACAACTTTAACAACTCCTTTAGGGTTGGCAATACTTAAAATATTAAATAGACTATCTTTTTTCCCTGGCTCTTTCTACACGTAGACTTCGATTTACAATGACAAAGTCAATACTTCAATTATCATAGAGCCTTTTTTAATGATAAGTGTATTAGTAATTTAACTTCTGTGAAATTACTTCCGTAGTTTTATCAAAACCTTACTTCAAATTACGGCCCTTTTCTAAAAAATTCATAATATCGTAGATTCATTTGTCAAACGAAAATATACTCTAAAAACTAATAATGTTAACATTAAGCTGTCAGGACCCATAATGTTGTTCAGGCGCTTTACCACTATCTAAAAACGTGTCTCTTAATCCACAAAGCTTTAAATATTTAACATAACAATATTATACGCCTTATTAAATAATACTTGTGCCTTCTATACCTTTTTAATACTGTAATAAGCTTTAATAAGTATCCATTTACACTAAATACCCATTATTTTAACGAAAACTTCAAATTTCGCCACCGTAAAGTTGCTACTAGCATCGTGAATCATAATGTTTGGTAAATCTATATACTTATTAGTACATAAAATTTTTAACGTTTTCAAAATATTCATCGTTAACAACAATTTATGGAATTTGACGTCGTAAAAGAAAATTACCGAGTTTACAACATAGAAAAGCCTTATTATCCAAGTAAATGCATTAATAAAGATCTTGCAATTGAAATCTTTGCCGTTCTTCAACGTTAATTTAATCCTTCAGGGAGTTTAGTGTATTTAATAATAATAACAGAATATTTCAATAGTCACTAAAGCAAAGTGACTCACATCATTATTCTTCACAGACTTAAGCACTTTGAATAGTTTATAGATAACTACATAATTTAAATATAGGTATAATGAACATGTATTAAACTTTTTAAGGATTAATACCGTTACTTTTCACTCTTAAATATCAAAATAAAGACGCTATCACTTTAATGCAGAAGAAAACCACTAGCCGTTTTTAACCAATTCGTAAAAGTTACCATCAACATTGATACCAAAAATATTGATATTTCACAAATAAAAAAAATTGAAGTGGGGACTTGGATATATAGAACGAAATTTATCCAAAAATTATTTATATACTTTTTGATCCTAATAATGGTAGTTATTCGCCTTAAACCAAGTCAACTCCGGCTTTGCTAGAATCTTAACAATTAATTTCAGTAACAATAGTGTTTTTACGTAGTCATTCTAGATATTATAAGTAACCTCTTATTAATTACTCATTGCCTAGTTATCTGCTATAATACCTTGAAATATTGTTTTCGTAATTATCGCAAAGATTAAAGGTATATATGGGGTTAAGTACTTAATTTTCATGGAAAATGTAAAGGTTTTCGCTAATTAAGCAATACAAAAAAATATAGTCGGCTAATTATTACGCCGCTCCAGAAACAACATTTTTATAACATGTAACTTACATTAGCATATTGTTATCATCAACAACCTCCTCAACTTTTTAATTTAAAATACAATCCAAGTAATTTTACCCGAAAGTATTAGAATACAAGATATAATATATCACTTACTATTCATAACGCTTAAGTGAAGGATAACGAGTTAATCAGCAAGTGAACTTACTATAAATCAAAAACTTTGTACTATTATCACGATAATAATTCTTACGGTAAACTATTCCACTAAAATATTATCGCTACTATCAACAATATAACTTTTAATATAAAGTCTTTGAATCATATATTAAACGCTGAGGCATTCCATACTTAGGATTAATACAATGCATCATTACAAGGTTTTTGTTATCGCAATGAAGAAAGTAATTAACTTAAAGGTACATACCAACTGACTTTAGCGTGACTACTATTACAATCGCAAGTGAAAACCTCAACTAGCTAAAAAAAAGCCTTCACAAATAATATCTAGATATAATAAAGCGTACTTAAACTAGGTAACACCCGTAATAGCTATCAGTACCTACTCGCGAATCGTAGCTTCACCTATATGAACTTTAATCTTAATTTATTAAGATAATATGAAATTGTTAAATATAAAATTTAAAACATACATTAATATTTATTTCTTTTTTTTCCTAACTATTATCGTCGTCTATATTGTGGTAGCCTAATCCGTCTTATATTACCTAAAGTAAACGTTGTAATTAAAGTAACTCTTTATATCATTGTAACTTTTATGGAAAGCTTTTATCTTAATGAGAAAAATAAGGTAATAATCTGTGGCATAACACGTTAGGATTCCTAAAAACAATGAGTAGAAACCTAAAGGCTAAACCTCCATTTATTTGAAAATATTAAGAAATGATATATTTTTGTATGAAACAGATTATACGGTTTTCTATTATTATTTTCTATATCATTTCAAATCTTGGAGAAATTAGTTAAAATCTTGTAATTATATTCATCATTTTTACTAATCTAGTAGAAAAACTTCGATAGTTTTCACAGTTATCAATAGTGTTTCTTTCAAACTCAAGTCTTAAACCTTGAAAGTCATGATAATAGAGATAATTACGATCTTTCTAATCTAAAAGATAAATTACAATAGTAAAACTTATGATAATATCATGTATATAGGCGTATCTACCGTAGAAAACTTCGCTGTGGAGAATTTGACGATCTTCAAAAACCCTTAAAGGGATTGAAGAACTTGCATATCATAAAGGATTTTTTAAAAAACTTAACGATATTATTGAATAAACCGCTAAATAACGACGACATCGATTCCTTTTACCACTTTAACAGCTACTACTTCATGTACTCTACCTCTATCGACCGCATATTCGGCGCTATCGCAAATAGATACTAAATTTCCAAACAAATCAAAAGGTTCCTCATCGTCGACATATAAAAAATTGGTACCAACGGGGTTAAAAATTCTACTCAGCTAGGGATTTAGGGGAGTGAACCCCTTGAAACTTATGTAAATACGTTAATAATCGTCAGTAACATTCCCTTTTCCTTGTAAATCTTAAAGTTAAAGATATTAAAAGCATTCCTCAAATTAAGCCAACTTAAAATAAAGTCTCTGCAAACACTTTTATTGTTTGTATGGTATATAGATCTCACGCCTGTTAACCTCTACCTTTAAATTAATATTAACAATCAGCTGAATCGTTTTCTATATGTCAATAGTTTGATAGCTAAAAAACTCAAGAAAATCTTAAAAAACACGACAATCAAAACCAAACTCTTTTCCGACATCCGTGTTCAATATGTACTGACCAATATAATTAGTCAAATATCCTTTAATGAAAGTTTCCTCAACATCTGTAAACCAAAAATCTTTATTGTAATATTTGTAAAAAAAAAAAAAAAAAAAAAAAAAAAGGGTTCAAAGATCTCAATTACCCTCGTTTGTTTCCGACTAAATATCATCTTAACTTGGTGTTTAGTTAAAGGGACTTAGCAATTTAGATGCCTAGGGACTTCAAATTTAGTATAATGTGTAGTGACAAAACTTTCTTAATATGACTTAACGATTCCTAGTATTTTCGCTCGAAATAAAGACCTTAACGTTTATACTAACGTATTCAATCAACATTTTTTAAATGAGGAAAAGAAGTAATGTAAAGCGCAAAGTTGGTATAAGAATCAGTTTCATAAATTAGCATCGAAGTCAAGATGCTTAATTTATAATATATACTATTATTGTTGAAGCTGAGAGTTGTAATAATGAAAGTTACCGTTAAAGAAAATTTAACATTGACGATCGTGTGTAGCTATATATAGTAAAAGCTTAAAAATATTATATTAACAGGGAAAATAAATATTATTCAAGTCAAAATCCTATCTTATGATAAAACATATAGAAGATTTAGTTTACATATTTAATTTTCTCATTAACTAATGTTTATTTTACAATAAACGTATAATAATTATTGTTTGTTGGTAGGACTTTAGACATTACAACGTTATCGATTTGATTTATCGAAGTAACAGTATTATTGGGAAGTCAAGTGGTGGATGTATTGTTCTAGGTTTGGCAAACTGCTAGCTGGTCTGCACAGTAATTTGTATGATTAATTCCTTAGCTCATGCCCTAATTTAAAGTGGGCGCATACTGTATTAACTTACAATCAATACAATAGGCCCACAAAACCATACATACAACTTACAGTCAATATAATCAACTTTAATTATAGTAAAGTTTACTTATTACACTGTAATTACTACTATTTTAACACTTGCGGCTTTTTGTTTTGCATGCGTACGCTAGTGTATTCGATCAATCTTTTTCGGAAACTAATGAATTACGCATTTGTTAACTAGCTAGACCCCTGTTAATTTCGCAGCGAAATTAACCCTAAGTACCCTGCAGTTATAAGTTCCGAATTTATCAATTTCAACAAAAAAGTCTTTTGCTATAGACTTATATAGACCTCTAACTTAATAGTACCAATTAAATAAGTCTCTAGCTTTAATTACCTGGAAGTTTTCAAGTTTTCTAATTTATTTTAATTTGAAGACACGTAATTTGAATTAGAAGTAGCCTATCAACGGAACCTTTTATACATATTATTAGCCTATTGTTATCTATAAACCTTTTAAGGGCTTTGTTTAGCAATATCTTCGTCATAGTATTAACAAGATTTTATTTGCTATCAATCCATCGGATTTCATTAATCTACTTACCTTTGTAGGCTTTATGGAGTAATGTTACATTAATTATCAAACGTTTTTCGCTGATACTTCCGAGATTTTAAAAGTATTTAAATAGGGTTTTCGAATCCGTATAAATTACCACCGGGATTAATGAAATCCTTATCTGCCTAGTAACTATATTTAGTATTTATCATAAAGTTATACCTACATCAAAGCCGTCTATTATGCCGTAAACCTTTAAAGTTATTACTTTTCGTGTGGTCCTCTTGTATTTAACGAAAGTCTAATGAATAAAGTTTCTAATGATACTAAACTGGTTTTTTATCTGTCTTCATTAACGAGGGTCATTAGGAAACCTATTTATAACGATAATTTTGTGTTATTAGCAAAAAAAACGTTTGTGAAAATCATTTACTTAGTCTCCGACAGGTTGATCGGAATCATATTAATTCCTCAATATAAATTATACATATGTTACTCTATACTTCCATTTAACCAATTAAAGATTTTATCCGTTGAGTATTATACTTGTACCGCAATTGATTAGTCATAAAAGGCTTCCGGTTGATATTAGCTGGCGATGTAACTGCTACTGGCGTATTATTTCAAGCACTAGTAAGCCTTAGTTACATTAGCCTTACTAATTATAGCCAAGGTAATGCCCTGGCTATTTTGGCGGAAACCGAGGTAAATATCGTTAATATTAAGCATACGGATTAACAATCTATTGAAGTTAAGTTGATTACCTTTCGCTAGAGTTACAACAGGCTTATAGTTCTAGAACTTTAAGTATTTAATCGCTTACTATTCGGATGCCATAAATCAAAAGGTTCCAATAAAGAGGGTATCATATATTTATATACCCATTAAGTCAAAATCTTCTATTTATATCATTAGCAAACACGGGTTGTATGTTCAAAACTTTGTTTTTAACTTTGACTTGAAGTGCGACTAATGAAATATAAATCAATAAACGCTTACTTTAGCCAATCCGTATAATAACTTAATACATTGTATAGCCGTACCCGGAAGGTATTTTCCATGTAATTTCTATAGTAACTCTAGTAAGATGATCCGCTTTCAATTGGTTATTAATTACGTGTAAGCTTACATTATATTATGACCGTTTACGTTAAATTTTCCTTTAATCTTAATCAATAAACTTACTACCAAAACAACTACTAAATCTTTACTAATTTTTTAATCGTTAGAGATTATATAAGGATTTAGCTTTTACCTTTATCACTTTATTTTTAAGCGATTAAGCGTAACTTTTCGTGCGGTTGCCTTGTAGGTTTACTTTTAATATTATATATAATCCTCGATCTGAAAATCGTAATATTTAGGCGTTAAATATTATAGTCGTCTTTAAACACGATTTATACAACTCCTCGAGTCAGGAATCAGTCAATTTCAACTCTATCGTTTTCCTTAAAAAGTTTGCTGAAAATCTTAATAATGCCTTATATCTAAAGCTTAACCAAGTTTTACTTATCCTTCTCTTTTTTAATAATCCAAGTAATATTGTAAATCCTGCCTGGTATATATTAATCATCGTTAACATTTCTCCATTTGGGTAGTCGACCATGTCAGCAACGTTTTATTAGCTAATTGATCATAGAAAGAGGGGGGGGGGATTATATTGGCTTTTTCGTTTAATATAAAGGTCTTTCTCACCATCGTTCGTCACCCTATTACAAGGTTTCAATTAGGTTATACGAAACGTTACGAGGCCGTTAAAACTTTTAATAACTACTTTAAGGTTGGCGATACCCAAAATCTTAAATAAGCTATCCCATTTACCTGGCTTCCGCTATAAAAAAATCATCACCTTACAATAGCAAAGCAAATACGTCGATTGTCGTCAAGCTGTTTGTACTATTGATAGGATTATTAATTTAACACCGTGCTGATTCTTTCTGTTATTTTTTCAAAGCTTTACTATACGTCGCACTTATTTTCTAGGTACTTACTAATAATAAGTATTCACTCGTTAACCATGAGTATACTACATATACCAATAATGTTAATAATAAACTGGTAGGTCCCGCAATATCATTCAAACCCTTCACCGCTATTTAAAAACGTGCCTCCTAATTCATAAAGCTTCCAATCTTCAACTTAAAGATATTATACGCTTTACAAAGTAATAAGTATGACATCTCGACCATATCAATACTCCAGTAGACTTTAACAAGCACTTATTTACATTAAATTCCCATTATTTCAGTATCTGCCTGAAACTTCATCACCGAAAAGTTATTACCAGTAGCGTAAATGACGAGTTGAGGTAAACTCATGTACGTGTTAATCCACAACATCTTGAACGTGTCCCACGTATTCTTTACCGAAAGAGACTTTAGGAATTGAAATTCGTAAAATGAGACTACAAATTTCATAATATAAGAATAGGCTTATTATCAAAATAAAACACATCGACAAAATTCTTACAATTAAAGTTCTTGTCGTCTTTTAATATGAATTTAAATCTTGGGAAGGCTTGTATATATATCTAGAAATAGTGGTAGAGCTTTTTAATAGCCACTGAAGCAAAGTATTTCATATTTTATACCCTGCTGACTTTGTGATTCTATAAAACCTATGGACAACTATATATCAAAAAACCGTTATAATTAAATTATTTCTAAATTCATAAAGTTAAAAATCAATACTTTGAAACCTTAAAATAAAAAAAGGACACCTCCACTTAAAGGCAAAAGAAAACTTTTAACTATTCTTAACCAACTTATTAATGTTAACATCAACTTTACTATCTAGAGTCTTTATATTTTCCAAACAAAGAAAAAATAAGGTAAGGGATTTAAGGATATAGAACTTAATTGACTCAATAATAGTCTCAACAGAAATTATTTCTAGTAACGATAATTATTAGCTCAATCTAAAAACAATTTTAATCCTACTAATATTTTGACAATTAATTTCTTAATAATGATGTTTTACCTTCATAATACTACGTATTATAAATAGCCCTTTATTCAATACCTTACTGCGTCTTTGTTTAATATTATAACTAGAAAATGTATTGTTTGCGTAGCAATTGCAAATGTTAAAAGCATATAATGAATTAAAGACTTAGTTGAGAAAAAGGTAAAGGTTTTCGTTACTTAAACGATATACAAAACCGAGGTCGACTAGTCACTAAGCTACATCAAAAGCAACGTTTTCATGTTATGTAACTTGCTTAGATTCATAGTTATAGCTAATAGCCTCTTTACCCTCAAAATTTACGATATAGTTCAATAATTTTATCTGAAAGTAGTACGGTATTAAATTTGATACATTACCTATTCTTTATAACGTTTAGTCAAAGGGTGTCGAGTTGACTAATAACCAGATTTGTTATAAATCTAATATCTTTTACCACTATCACGACGATAATTTATATGGTCAACAAGTTCGCTTTAGTCTTACCATTATTAGCGTTATTATAGTTATAACTTCCAATTCGAAAGCTTATAACAAAGATTTAAATACTAAAGTCACCCTGATTCACGATCAATTTAATATACCATTACGCGATTTTTCTCTTCCATACCGCGGAAATCATCAACTTAGAAATACAAACCAAACAAATTTGGCGTACGGAATATCGCGGTCACAAACTAAGACTGTAATTAGTTTCAAAAGCCTTTACAAGTAGTATTTAGGCGTTATAAGATGTATTAGAACTCGTTTATACCCGTGATTACTGTTCGTACTTGCTCATAAAACGTGGCTTCGCCAACGTAAGCCTTTCCCATTACTTATTAATATAATATTACCTTATCAAATATTAAGATAAAAACATCCATTAGTATTTTCTCCTATTTACTTTTAACTTTTATTATCGTTTACCTCTTCATATCACAATTCGTATAGTATTACAAAAGGTGGATATTGTACTTAAAATATTTTTTTATTCAGTCGTAAATCTTACAAATGTTTCTTTCTCTCGTTCTCAAAATCAGGTAATAATATTTAGTGTAACTTGAAAAGATTCTAGGAAACACTAAGTAAAAACTAGAAGAAAAGACCTCCATCTATTTGAAAATGTTTAAGAAGAGTATCATCTGCGTGTCGAAAAGATTATAAAGCTTCCTGTCATACTTTTCTACGTTATTCCAAATCTTCTCAAAATCCTTAAAAATCTTATAATTAATATTAACCAGTTTGATGGGTTTTGAAAGAATCTTGCAATATTCGCCTCAATTATTGGTTATATTTCCTATCATCAATTCAAGCTTTAAAGCCTTCAAGTCGCAATAAAAAATATAATTATCAAGAGCTTATCCCAAAAGGTAAATTTTTGTAATATAACCTACGGTAAACTCACGTTTATAGGTATAAATGACGTGAAAACTTTCGCCTTAAGAAACTTAATGATTTTGGAAAGAAATACAAAAGATTTAAGTAATTCAACAATTTCAATTAAAGTTATAAGGGATAATGGAAACTTATCCGCAGTGAAGGTTCTGAAAAACTTGAAGATTTTACTTAATTCACCAGTAGATAGCGTCGACGTCAATACCTTTTACTACGTTAACGACCACTATTTCACGTATTCTTTCGCCGCTAAGAACGTACTCCGTATTATTACCTAAAAGTACTAGGATACTGAAAAAATCAATAGTTTTCATATCATCGGCGCGTAAAGAAGTTTAATTTAACTGGGAAACAAGGGAAATTTCCCTAAAACGTGTGTAAGGGCGTTGAAGATCTTCAACACTTTTACATTTGCCTTAAAGGTTTTAAAAGTAAAAATTTTAAAGATATTCTTCAAATTATGCCAAGTCGAAATGAGTTTGAACCAGCTTAGTTAACTTTTTTTCTGATACGTAAACTTCTTCTCGTTTAATTTCTAATTTCAACTTGAACTTAATCCTATTTCAAATTGACTTCCATATATTAATAATCTAATCTTCAAAAACCTCACGATATTTGCGAAATGAGCGAGCGTTGAAATCGAATCATTCACTAATGTTTTATTTGAAAATATAATTACCAACGAAGTTAGTCAATTACTCTGTAGTTAAGTCTTCATCAAAATTTATTACAAAGAAGTTATCGTTATAATTGTTAACAAAATCGTAACCGAGGGTTTAAATTACTTCTTTTCTAAAAAGTTGGCGATAACTTCAAAGTTAACGCTTACGGTAGCCACTTCAACGTTTTAGCTGACGTGGGACGTGGAATTTGGTAATTTGTGCGAGGGAACTTAGTATTTTGGTATAAAGTCACGTAATAACTTGGCAATTAAACGAAAAGTTATATAAGGTTGATTCCTTGGAACGATTCAACGATGTTGCTTAGTATAATGGCCTTAACGATTAAAGTAACTTAGGGGAATAAAAACAGTAAATAAAAATGAAAACTTAGCATTAAAGGTAAAGTTTAGTATGAATAGTAAGTTCGAAAGTATTTTGTTATTAATGGTTAAATAGCATAGATGTAGGTAGGGTCTAAGTACTTGTTCACATGAAACAAAGCAATTGGAAGAGTAATCAAAAGATGATTGGTATTGTAGTAAAGTAAGTCAAGATGATAATGATCAAGAAGAAGCATCCAGAGGTGTATGCTACAGGTGAGGGCTTATAAGTCCTCTACACAGAGCGTATCACTCTGGAATACTCCTTTTTGACCGATCTACGCATTGCCGTCGGTCTGAAATAACCATTCCAGACCGATCCACGCATTTCTGTTGGTCTGAAATAGCCATTCCAGACCGACCCATGCATGATGAGCTTTGCGTCTTGCAAGAGTACAGCCTGCAGCGTGATACATTACCATGCATCCTGCAGGAGTGCACCCTGCAATACAGTACACTGCTACTTGGCCTATGTATACTACCTATGAGGGTATATAGTAGTATCCACAGTAGAACTCAATTGTTTCTATAGTAATAGTACCCGCAGTAATACTAACTTAGCTGTTTGCTAACTTGATGGTTAGAAACTTTTAATAATCAATTTTAACGCTTTCAAACAAGACTAAGTAAAGATTTCTTAGTATATTCCAATATCAATACCGCTGTTCACTTCTAAATTAACATTATAAACTAACGTAACCCAAAAACCTTCTTTGTTTTCCTTCTGTTATGAACTAACGCAGTACGAGTAAAAGCTCTTTGTTAAAATCTTTCCTCTACCTTACCGTCATTTGATATAAAGCGTAACTAGAAAGTAGCCTTTTCTTCTATTTAGCTTATCCGTACTTGAATTAATAAACACTAGTAAGGGTTGGTATGACTTTAGATGTTACAAAATTATCGATTCGATTGGTCGAAGTAATAGTAGTATTGCATAGTCAAATGATAGATGCATTATTCTAAGTTTAGCAGACCATTAACCGATCTACACAGTGATTTATATGGTTAATTGCTTGGCCCGTGACCTAGTGTGAAGTGGGCGCATTATTGTACACTTGTATGGAGGGATAGAGGGGATACACTACATACATAGAAAAGGAAGGAAGGTACAAGCACGTGCCCTGGCATTTGCCTGTTACATCTAGCTACTATATTCTTAGCTCCGAAAGTTGAGCTTCTGGTTTTAATTTCTTTCTTTTCGATAGTTAAAATACTATGCTATTTTAACGTTTTGTTACTGCCCTACACATATAACAACAATTAGTAACTAGAAGTAAAAAAACTAAAAAGTACTAAGTATTACATTTTATTAGTTTAAATAAAACAAAATGAAAAAGAATAAGGTTACTAGTTTTATTATCCTGTAAAGATCAAATTAATAGCCCCCCTACCCCGCAAAACTTTTTTCTTCCTTTTTTTCTTCTTTTTAACTTAACAGTTTTCAACCTCTTCCTCTAGCTATTAATACCACTATTACTATTCATTGTTGCCGACTCCCTCTTTCTTTATTATTTACGCAATCTTCGTCATAACCGAAATTAAGCTCGCCGCCGCCATTATACCAGTCGCTAATTTTCGCTACCGCTACCATTAACCGCCGTCGTTGCCTAACGCCGCCACTATCTTTCGCTATTACCGCTAGCTTCTATCGCTATCTTTTTACCTTCCCTCGACGCTACTACCTTCGCCACGCCGTCTATTTACCATCATCGTTATCATTTTCTGTTATTTATATTATCTTCACCATAATCGTTATTAATCTCGCTGTTATTGCAGCCGTTTTCTCTGTTTATTTACTATTTTATCGCCGATAAGTAAGTTCGAATTACATTCCTTAACCTTAGATTTTGTAAAAGTACCTACTACTTCATGTCGTACCCGTAGTAATATTAATAATTCTACTACTTTTATAAGCATTCCCATATCAACTTTTCTTTCTTCAATTACCTCTACCTGTTACCATACGTCCGCCAGTTATCGTATCATTATAAACCCGTTATCTGAGTCAAAATAATCCAGAGGTTTGTAGTAATAAATACCTAAAATTAGTATAACATTTAATAAGCGTTGTAATACTATTAACATAGGCTTGTAATAACAAATTAAATACTATTGGATCATTTCGGCTAGTAGCTTTAATTCCCTTACGCGTAATAAAAACGAGTATCCTCGTTTTTATAGTCTTTATCCTCGGCTTTACAACACTTCGTCTCGTTCTTACAACCCTTCGCCTCGTTTTCGTAACCCCTAACCTCATCTTGACAGCTCTAAACGTCTTCGTAATAATCGGGTCACTCCGGTCTTTTAGTTTTCACTCATTAACACTTTTCATCGTTTAAAACGGAATGAAATAAGCGTATATAACCCAGAGCACCATAATTCTTGTAACATGAAAATTATTACAATAGATTATAACGTTATATTTGCTAACGTTCAAGGTTTTAGGCTCGTTTGGAAAGTTTTACCAAGTTGAATCCTAAGTTAAAAAGCTAAATCGTGTCTACATTCGGTACTTCACTGTATAGGTCTACCATTTTCGGGTAACATACCAATATTTTCAATGAGAAACGCCTAAAGTAAAAATCTCTAGGTTTAAAAACTATTTTAAATGTATTAACGTAACGCTTTGAAATAAATCCGCTCCAAGTTACGAAAAAGTTTCGAAAATTAACATTTACTTTACAAAACCTTTTAAAAAAACAAGTATGGTTTTCGAAATAATATTTAAAATGAGCTGGGGTACGTACATGTACTAGGTATTTCTAATTATCGTAATAAAAATTGATACAAAGTTATAATTAACATTGGGTCATCGCTAAACTTAGGCATTTAATGAAACCTTTGCCTACTAAACCGTAAGCAAAATCTATGCGAGTACATATATCAAATTAAAGAGTTCAAGACAATTTTTCTAGCGGTTACCGACCGTAAATAAGAATATTACAAGCCTGCTATTAAGTATAATCGCGGAAAGTATTACTCGCAGAAGTTTTAAAAAACACCGTAGTAAAAAAATGCCAATGTATATAAAAACAAAAATAGACATAATAAGAAAATTGGTAAAAATGGCTACCGTACTCGCGAGTACAATCGAGAACTTCACAATCATAATCGTAAGTTTCGCGATGATAATAGCTGTAGCGATCGTAATAATCGCCGTTGCGATAGTGATAGTTTCCGCGAACGCAGCCAGAACCGCGAACGAAATTTCCAGCATAAACAAGTTAATAACGTTCAATAAAAATTAAAAGATACTAACTATTTCAACTAAACCTATGATGAGTTTAAGCGTTCCTCCTCGCCATTTTAAATGAGTAAGGTAAGCTTTATAAATGAAAAACCGAAACTTCTTAACAAAAAGTAACTAAACTATCTAATATACACCTATTGTAGATAGATATACAAGTTTCTCAACGTTCTTTTCAAATATTTCAAATACTACCTATAAATAAAAGCCTTATCTTCATAAATTAAGGAGAAAAAGTATATGTTACATAGACTATTTAACGCCCAAACTTAAAAACATTATTTTATATACGGAGAATATTGGAAGGTCGTTAGATCGTTGTAACGTTGTCGATTCGAATCGTGGTCAAAGTAACAGTATTATTGCATTGGTCAAGTGGAGGATATATTGTTCTAGGTTTGGAAGACCGGTAGCCGGTCCGCACTGTAATTTGTATGGCCAATTGCTTGGCCCGTGCCCTAGTGTGAAGTGCAGCGTACTGCACTCGACTTATACCTAATGCAGTAAGTCCACAAAAATAATATACTTAACTTGAAGTACAGTTAACTTGACCATAAATAAAGTTGACCTACTGTACTACATGCAGTATTATTCCAATATTGGCGGCTTTATGGTTTGTATGTATACGCCAGTGTAGTTAACCAATCTTTTCCGGTTAGCGCTGAATAGCGACTTCGTTAACTTTCCCATCCCTTGTTAATTTCAATTGACCTTTATACTGAATTGTACTCAATTGCATATAAATTGACCCTTTTTGACATTAATTGCTCTGTTGCTCCAAGGTTCGAGTTTATTGACTCCCATAAAAATTTCTTTTGTCACAGGCCTTTATAGATCTCCACTTTACCTGTACTAATCAAATAGGTTCATATAGTTAATTCCCTGATATTTTTCCAGTTTACCGTTATATCCTTAACTTCGGTTATATAATATGAGCTTTCCGGTCGGCTTATTAACGTAGCATTCGATTCGTATGATTAGCCTATTATTATTTACAAACTTTTTCAAGGCCTTGTTTGGCATTGCCTTAGTTATAATATTTGCGGGATTGTTTTTTCCGTTAATCCACCGGAATTCCTTAATTTCCCTCTTTTCTTAGGCTTTACGAAGTGCCATTACATCGATTATCAGACGTTTTTCGTCAGTGGTTCCGAATTTCGAAAGATATTCAAAAAAGCTTTTCGAGTCTATATAAATTACCACCTGAATAGGAATCTTTAGCTACCTAGTAATAAGGTTAAGTATTTCCTATAGTAAATTTTTATGTTAAAGCCCGTTATTATGCTGTAGACCTTCAAAGCCAGTATGTTTCGTATAATCTTTTTACACTTGATGGGGGTTTAGTAAATTAAGTTACCAATAATACTAAATTAGTCTTCCCGCTTATTTTAGTCAACGAGGATTATTAAAAAGCCGATTTATAAATATAGGTCGGTATTATTTTTAAAAAAAAACCGTTTGTAAAGATTTTTAACTTAGTTTTCGATAGATCGATTAAACCCATATTAATTCTACGATCCAAGTTTCGTATCTATTACTCAAGACTTTTATTTAACCGGTCAAAATCTTTATTTACCGGGTGTTGTATTTATACCGCGATGGAAAAGTCGTCAAAAGATTTCGGCTAATATAAGGTAATAATATAGTTACCCCGAATACGTTATTCTAAATACCGTTGAGCTTTAGCCCTATCAATCTTATAGATTATAGTTAACATATTACCTTGAATTTTTTTAACGAAAGCTAAAGCCGGTATTAATACTAAGTATACGGATGAACGATTCATTGAAGTTAAGTTGGCTACTATTCTTTAACGTCGTTAATAACTTATAATTATAAAATTTAAAGTCTTTAATCACTTGTTGTTCCAATGTTATAAAGTTAGCCGTTTCGACAAAAAGGGGATTGTCGGTTTACATACCTATTACGTTAGAATATTTATCGTTAACCGTAACTTAAAATGTGATTAATAGATTAGAGATTAATGGACGCTTACTTTAGCAAATCCATATAATAGTTTAATTTATTGTATTACCGTTTTTAAAGAGTTAATAGTACGCAATTCCTATAATAGTTTTAGTAATACAATCTGTTATAAGTTCGTTGTTCATTACGTATATGTTTACGTTATATTTCGACTGTCAAACGTAAATTTTCCTTTATTTTAGATAATAAACTTACCATTAAAGCAACTACTAAGCGTTAACTAATATTTCAAATCGTTAGGGATTATGTAAAGATTTAGTCTTTGCATTTATTTCCGTATCGTTAAGCGATTCAGCATGACTTTTCATAAGGTCTCCGCGTAGTTTTCCCTTGAACCTTATAAATAATCCTCGATTTTAAAATTGTAACGTTTAGGATCTAAAGATTAAAATCGGTTTTCAATACGAATTGTATAACTTTTCGAATTAATAAACCGTTAATTTCGACTTTATCGCTTTTTTAAAAGGATTATTAAATGTTTCGGTAATTCTTTGTACTCGAAACTTTGATGTTAAGTCTTTGTTATTCTTTTCTTTTTTTATTTATATAAGTAGTATTGTAAATACGGCATTATGTTGGAATATCATTACATATAGTACAGTAGGTTAAATTTACTTACAGTAAAGTTAACTATATTACAAGTGTATTGCTTTATGCAGACTTACCGTATTATATATAAGTGGAGTACAGCATATTGCACTTTACTTTAGGGTACGGGTCAAGTAATTGGCAATATAAATTACAATGTAAATCGATTAGCGGTCTTTTAAACCAATAATGATATATCGTCTACTTGACTACGTAATATTATTGTTACTTAGACTATTCGAATAGACAATATTATAACGTTTAAGGAAACATCAACATTAATTGATGTTCATTGGGTTAATTATAAATTAACTAAGTAAAAGAAAAGGCTACTTTTCGGTTACGCTTTACATTAACAATGGCAGCTAGTGTAAAGGAAAAATTCTTGCGAAACGCTTCTATTAGTATTACACCAGTCCCCAATAGCAAGGAAAAAGAGAAGACTTTTGGATTACGTTAGTTTTTTACGATAATCTAGAAGTAAGCAACGGTATCGTTACCTGAGAACACTAAAAAATCTTTATTAATCCTTTTTAAAGACGTTAAGATTAATTGTCAAAAGTTTAAAAGTTCGGCAAGTTGGTAAACAGCTAAATCAGTATTACTTTAGGTGTTACTAACGTAAAAAAAAAAAAAAAGACTGAGTCCTTGTGCCAAATAACTCACCACACCAAATAATCTTTAGCCTTTATCACCAATAACGATTTTCAACCTTACCCTTTAGATTGAAAATTTACTTCACTTTACTCTTTTTTACTCTTTACGTTAATTTAATCGTTTAGTTCGTTAATTCAAGCTAAAATATCAAGTTACGCTAAAAAAGTCACGTCGCTCGATTTAACGCTAAGTCGTCATGTTTCCACGCAACTTTACATTAAAATATCAAGCCCCTATGCCTAAGATTACCAAGCCCCACGTCTACAAAGTTCTACACAGGCTAAAACGTTAAAATGCCTACCGTAAACGTTTACTTTAAAACTATTACCGACCCCGAAAGGAAAGTAATTAAAGCCTTTGGAATTTCTTTTACCAAGTTTTAGGACGACAATCTTTAGTCGTTAGATATCGATAAAGACATAACGGAAAAACACTTTACCGATTTCGTCAGCTGTTATATTATTAAATAAGACGGCGGCGAAAAAAGTAACCGCAGTAGCCATTATTTTCGTAAATACCGTAAGTTTTTCAACGACCAGATTATTAATATGTAAAAAAAGATTTAAAAAGCTGTCAAATCCAAGGAAAAGGAAAAACTTAAACTCCGAGGGATTTACGTATTAAAGAAAGTTTTATTAGGTTGATAAAGACTTGTTTAATTTAGCTTAGTTTGAAAAATTCCTTTAAGACTCACGGTTTAAAGGAAAGGGCTTTAAAGAATCTTAACGACTTTACACGTGATCCAAGAGATCTTTCTTTTACCTTCAACTAAATTAAGCCTTTTTACACGTGGGAAATAAGTATATTAATTTGTTCGGCAGTCTACTACCACTATTTGATAGCGTATAGTATACCATTAGTAGTGGTAAAACGCGTAAAGTAAGAGCTGTTAACGTGGCTAAATATATTAACGTTATTAATCTACACTAGTTAATTAAGTCAAATATTCACGCCTTCTAAAACTTTCAAATACCTATCACCCCTTAGCAATTTAGTTGCCAAGCCCCTTACAACTCTTTCCCATTTACATTCGTTTATATACGAAAGTTTATTACAGGTCTTATCATAGGATTTTACCCCTCGGATCAAATAATTAGTAATTACCTTTAATACTGTATTTTAAAAGCTCCAAAGCTTCAATTACTAGGATACACCACTTAAAGTTAGGATACCTATCGTAAACTTTTCTCAAGACCTATCAAGATGGTTAATATGAAATACAAACTCCTTACATATTTTGTTAAGATTTGAAACGACGTACAGAAATATAACGGGTAGTTATATAACTTCTTTAAATCCAAGATAATACCCTTTTTAAATATCTGTAAATGGATAGAGATTTCTCCTTTAAGTTTTTAGTTATTATTTACCAAAATTATCATAGGGTACATCAAAGACTATTACCTAACCTTCCTAATTAAAGCCACTACGTTTCGCGAAATCTACGATATTATAAAGAGCTACTCAGAATACAACGTTTACCTCGCGTAATATTATACAAACTGGGCTATAACGCGGTAAACTATAATAACGACGAAGAAGAAAAAGGAGGAAATACTAAGGACGTGTTTAATTATATGCTTAATAAGTTGGTATTATGTCAGAAAGTAATAGGGAAAGCCCACGTGAGCGAAGATACACTTTGCAAGCAGGTACAGGCAGTAATTATAGGTGTTATCGAGTTCGAATACGCTTTATAACGCTCAGATAACATATACGAAGGTTTTTTTTATCGAATTGCGTTCCTCGCTTGCTACCGTAATAGTGCGTAAACCAAATTCGCCTAGTATATACTTTTAAATTGAGAACTTCCTTGATATAGATAAAGAATAATTTGTGGTAATTAATTACGTCTACCGTAAGTAAGAGCGCCTATAACGCCTAAGGTTTGGCCCACCAGCTATAAACTGGATGTAACAGCCACGTTGGCGTTGACAAAACTAAGCTTTAGGCGGACCTATTAACCGCTAGTACTATTGTTGTAATAGTGGTAAAAGATGTTGAATTTATGGCAAGTTTGTTATTAGTTAACTTGGTACCCCTTTATCGAATGTAATGATAAAAAGGTAATATATTTCGTCTAATATCTTATTGATTTTAAATATGATTACTTAGATCGAATAGTAAATTTTAAAGGTGAAGAGCCAAATAACGTTACTAACACCCCTAAATAGATTTAATGGTACGAAAATATTATGTCCGGTACGGCCTGGTAATTAGCCGACTGTGACTTTTTATACGGTTTGGATAGTAATAACCCTTACCTTTGCCTTAACCAAGCCTTTGATCCCTTATATACCTTTATTCTTTGCGATTATTACGCGGACCTTACGTTTTAAAATATTATACCAGATATAGAGGTAATAATGTATTTAATAAGAGATTATTCGTAATACGTGGAACTGCGGAGGTAAAGCACTATAGTTACTAAGATTGATCGTTACGATATTAGTAAGGCCAAAGTTAGCTTTGGATCAGGCTAATGATTATCGTTATTAAGGACAACGGTAATTTAAACTGTTATAAAAGCGATTACGTTTTATATCCTTAAGATTTTTACCCTTTTTTCCCTTTGTTTAGAGGATATAAAAGCTGTCGACGTAAACTTCGACGTTAACGTAGACGAATTAGTTAAAACCGGCTAAAGGTTTTTATTTATCTTTAAATAGGGGTATTTATAATTTCATCTTTAAGGACCGAAGATAATGATGTTAAATCTGACAAAGTCAGAGATACGTTAATTATACCGGCGTTTTAATTATCCAGTCGTTGATAGGGTGTATAAAGTTCTAAAGTCTGTAAAGTTTAAAGATATGAAATAATTTATCCTAAAAGTTATAAAAAGACTTTGCCATTACTATTGAACATATACCGTAGGCCCCTGGAGATTTAAAATTACGTTAAAAGACGATAAAAAATTAAATTGCGAGATTTTCGTCGATATATTTTATTTGAATAATAAGCTTATCTTTTACATCGTTGATTTCGTAACTTTTTTTAATGGGGCTAAGTTTTCAAAGTCCCTTTCGGCAAAGGCTACTTGGGAAACGTTGAGGATATTGTAAATTAATACGTATCTGAGTCCACCTAACGTCGTCGTTTATAATACCGGTACTAACTTTACGGTGACGCAGTTTTAAGAAAATGTCAAAATAATAGGTATTTAGTATAAATAGGTGTTTATAAAAGTTTATTGGAATATTGGAAAGTTTGAAAAGGTATACGCCTTATTTCACCGAGCGTATAATATTTTTTACGTTGGAAAATGAAAGTTTTACGAATCTGGAAGCACGTTTACAAATGGTAGTGAAAAGCCTAAACAACATTGTAGACCTTAACGACTTAGTGTTAACGTTACTGGTTTTTAAAGCGTATTTACGCCTAACGAATAAATCTCAGCCTTTGGTAAATACTTAAAAACGTGTTACGGCTTATAACAAAGCTTTAAGGTAATTACGAAAAAAATCGGCATACCGCCAGATTAATTACGACTTGAATACCAGAAACGGCCTTTTAGCAATCAAGATACGTGCTTTACCATTATAAAATAAAGTTCTCGTATGGCGGAAGCCGAGAAAATGGAAAAGCTCGTATAAGATATTAAATATCGCGAATTTCGAAGTAGTTATTATAATTACTAACGGTTTTATATCTTTTCGAATTATTTAGGTTAAACCTTATATTGGAGCTATCAACAATAAAAACCCTTGGGCTAAGTGACTAAATTAATACGAATTTCTTTAACTCTTTATCGATAAGCCAATATAATGTCGACGATACGGACGACCCCCGGAAATAAAACCGGTAAAAAGGAGAAATATATAATTAAGCGTATTTATAATATGAAGTAAGTAAAAAAAAAAGGAAAAGGATAACGAAGACTTAATATTAAAGCTTCAAGCGCAAAAAATTATCAAAACCTTTAGTAAACATGTAAAAAAAACAATAAGGTCGAAATTAATGGCCTGGTGGCTTAAGAGGTTATATAATTCGTATCGAAAACCAATTTTAACCTTTAAAATCTAAAAGTTACGATCTTTAAGTCGAGGATTATTTACGAAATTAAGGGGAAATCCACGGGGCGACCATACGAAAAATTACTTTTGATCGTTTAAAGATACGGTAAAAAAGGTAAAACCTAAATCTTTATATATTCTGTAACAATTTGAAAGATTAGTTAATGTTTAATTGTCGTTTTAATAATAAGTTTATTAACTAAAACTAAAGATAAGTTTGTATTTAATAGCCGTAATATAACGTAAACTTTTACGGAATTAGCAACGGATTTACAATGGATGGTATTGTTAAAACTGCCTTAAAAACTCCGTATTATTTACCTTTTAAACACGGTAATACATTATATTCAGTTACTATACGGATTTGTTAAAACAAAATTCCACCCAATTCAACCTTATGAATCGTACTTTAAATTCCGGCTATCGATAAAGATTTCAATATACGACCCGTATTTATTGGTAACGTAAAGAAAGACTTCGACGTCATAGGTATGTAAATCAACGATACCTTTTTCGTCGAAACGGTTAGCTTTATAACATTAAAATAACAAACAATTAACAAATTTAAGTTTTGAAATTGCAACCAAGTAACGACGTTAACGAAGGCCAGTTGACTTAACTATAATAAATTATTAATCCTTATACTTGGTATTGATACTGGTTTTAACTTTCGTGAAAAGATCTAGGGCGTTATTTTGGATATTATTAATAAGATTAACGAAGTTAAGGCTTAACGGTATTTGAAATAACGTTTTCGAGGCAGTTATATTATTGATTTATCTTAATTGAAAGCCTTTTACAACTTATTTATCGCCGCGTAAGTATTAAAGCTAATGGATAAGAACTTGAACCAATTAAATAAAAGGCTCAAATAATAAATACGAAATTCGGACCACGGTGTTAGTAAGCTTTAAACGTTATAATGTTGTCGATTCGATTAGTCGAAGTAACTGTAGTATTGCATTAATCAGGTGATAGATATATTGTTTTAAGTTTAGCAAACCGCTAGCCTGTCTATACTATAATTTGTGTAGCTAAATACTTGGCCCATACCCTAAAGTAAAATGTAACGTATTACACTTGACTTATACCAAATGCGGTAAGTTTCTACAAAGTGATACACTTAACTTGTAATATAGTAAAATTTATTAACAGTAAAGTGACATACTATACTACAAATAATACTATTCTAATACGCGGAATTAATAAAATTTTAATTGACTTGTTAAAGGTTAAGCTAATAATCTTTACGAACAGGTCTTTTACAAACAATACCAACTTTTTTTTATATCGGATTTTTAATGAACTTTATTAAAGAGTATATATGAAAAGAGCAGTTTAATATTATCGGTGGTCTAATTTACTAAATCTTTATTAAATATAAAAGAATTATACGGAACATGTTGACCTAGAATGTTTACGTAATGATAATAGGTTTTAACGTAGGTATAATACTGTAAAAAAACCTTTAACATTATTATAAGTCGGCTAAAAAATCCTTTTATTCTGGTGGTAATTTGTATCAACTCGAAAATCCTTTTCGAGTACCTTTCCAAGCTCGGAACTATTAGCGAAAAACGCCTAATAATCGACGTAATAGCACTTTATAAAACATACGAAAGGAGAGAGATTAAAAAGTTTCGATAAATCGATGGTAAGGATAATCCTGTTAACTTTATAACAAAGGCATCGTTAAATAAAACCTTTGAAAAGTTTATGAATAGTAATAGGCTAATTATACATATCGAAGGCTACGTTAATAGGCTACCTGGAAAGCCTAAATTACGTGATGACGGATAGGAATGTGTTGGCAAATTGGAAGATTGTCAGGGGATTGATAATGGTAATTTGTTTAAGTGGTAAGGTTAATGTAAAAGCTTATAAAGGTCTGTAACGAAAGTATTTTTTATTAGAATTAATAAACTAGGACCTCAGGATAACGGAGTAATTAAAATTAAATAAGGTTAATTTGTATGTAATTAAGCTTAATTTAATATGAAAGTCAACTGGAATTAACAGGTGTCTAGCTAGTTAATAAGGAGGTAATTTAGTAATAACCGAAAAAAATTGGTTAGATATATTGGTATAAGAATATAAATTAAAAAGCCGCCAGTATTAAAATAGTATTATATGTAATGTTATAGGTCAAATTTACTTACAGTAAAGTTAACCATACTATAAGTGTATTGCTTTGTACGGACTAACCGCATTGGGTGTAAGTCGAGTATAATATACTACACTTTACTTTAAGGTATGTGCTAAGTAATTGGCCATATAAATTACTATGTAGACCGGCTCGTGGTTTACCAAACCTAAAATAATACATCCACTATTTAACCACGTAATACTACTGTCATTTCGACCATTCGAATCGATAACATTGTAACGTCTAAAGCCCTACTAATACCCGGTATATATTCTTCTTTTTTAATGTTTATATTTTTCGGGGGTCGTCTACGTCAGCAGCGTTTCATCAGCTTATCGATAACGGGTGGAGGAGGTTTGTATTAGCTTGGTCGTTTAACTTAAGGGTCATTATCGTTAGTAACCCTAATGTAAGGTTTAAGCTAAATGGTTCGGAAATATAAAAGACCATTAGTAATTTTAATAACTATTTAGAAGTTCGTAATACTTAATATCTTATACTAACCTTCATATTTACCCAGCTCCCGTTATACGAGGACTTTACTTCATAATGTCAAAGTAAGTACGTCGATTGTTATAGAGAAGTTTTTGGTGTTAAGGGCTTTATTAATCTGGCGGCGTGCCGATTTTTTTCGCAGCTCTTTTAGAGCTTTGCTATAGGTTGTAACACGATTTTAAGTACTTGTCGAGAGCGGAAATTCACTTGTTAGGCGTAGGTACGTTTTAAAGACCAGTAAAGTTAGTAATAAGCTGTTAGGGCCTATAATATCGTTTAAACCTTTTACTGTTATCTGTAAGCGTGCCTTTGGATCTGTAAAGGTTTTAATTTCCAATGTAAGGATATTATACGTTTGGCTAAGTAAGGCGTGTACCCTTTCAACCTTTTTAATGCTCTAGTATGCTTTTACAAGTACCTATTTATACTAAATACCCATTATTTTGAATTTTTTAAAAAAAACCTTGCCGCCTTAAAGATAGTACCGGTATCGTAAACGATAACGTCCGGTGGGCCCAGGTAATTGTTAATCTATAATATCCTTAGCGTTTCCTATGTATCCTTTACCGAAAAGGACTTTAAAAACTTAGTACCGAGAAAAAAAGTTGCGGAATTAACGATGTAAAGGACATACTTGTTATTTAGGTAAAATATATCGACGAAGATTTTGTAGTTAGAACCCTTGTTGTTTTTTAGTGTAAGCTTACATCTCCAGGGGGTTTGAATTTAAGTTTGGTAATAATAGTAAAGTTTTTAGATGGCTTTTAGGATAGAGCATTTTATATTTGTATACTTTACAGACTTTAGGACTTTGTATAACCTATTAACGGCTAGGTAATTAAAACACCAGTATAGTTAACGTATCTCCAGCTCCGTTGCATTTAATATTATTTCTTTTAGGTCCTAAAGATAAAACTATAAGTGCCCTTACTTAAAGGCAACAAAAAACCTTTAACCGTTTTTAATCAGTTCGTTTACGTTTACGTAAATGTTAACGACGAGGGTTTTTATATGCATTAAATAAAGTAGGAAAGGTATAGGGGACTTAAGTATATGAAACGTAATTACTCCTATAATAATTTAAATTACCGTTATCTCTAATAATGATAGTTGTTTATTTAGTTCAAATTTAACTTTATTCTTCCTAATATCGTGGAGGTTAATTTTAGTATTTGTAATGCTTTCTCTCCGTAGTATGACGTATTACGAATAGTATCCTATTAAGTAATTTGCTATTCTTGTATTAGATATAATACCTTAAAACGTATGGTCCGCGTAACGATTACGAAAGTTAAAAGTATATGAAGGGTTAGGAGTTTGGTTAAGGTAAAGGTAAAGATCTTCACGACCCAAACGGTATAGCAAGGCGTAGTCGGCTAATTACAAGGCCTTATTAAAAGTAATATCTTTGTATTACTTGATTTTCTTAAGGGTATTAACGTTATTAACTGCTTCGTTGCCTTCAAAGTTTTCGATTTGATTTAAATAATTATGTTTAAAAGTAATAGAGTATTAGGTATAATATTTTGCCTTTTTGTTATTACGTTCGGCGAGGAGGTACCGAGTCGACCAATAGTTAAACTTGCCACATATTTAATATCTTTTATTACTATTACGAAGATAGTATTTACGATTAACAGGTCCGCTTAAATTTTAACCTTATTAGCTTTAACGAAATTATTGCCTCTAGTATGTAGCTGGTGAGCCAAACCTTAGGCGTTAAAGATATCCATAGCCGTATTTACGGTCGACGTAATTAACTATCGTAAGGTTTTCCTTATTTACGTTAAGTAAGTTGTCGGCTTAAAAGTATACATTAAGCGAGTTTGGTATACGCGTTATTACAGTGATAAACGAGGAATTTAATTGGCTAAAAAAGCATTCGCAGGCGGTATTTAAGTGTTGTAATATATATTCGAACTCGTTAACGTTCGTAACTATCACTCGTACCTGCTTTCAAAGTATGGCTTAGCTAAAGTGAACTTTCCCTATTACTTTCTAATATAATATTAACTTGTTAAGTATCTAATTAGGATATTCATTGGAATTTCCTCCTTTCTTTTTTTGTTATTATTGTAATCCACCGCATAGTAGCCAAGTTTGTTTAGTATTAGGCGAGATAAATATCGTATTCGAAGTAGCTCTTTATGCCATTATAAATCTCGTAAAACGTTGTAGATTAAGTAAAGAAGGTTAAGTAATAGTCCTTAGCGTACTTTATAAAGATTTCGGAGAATAGTAAATAAAAAACTAAAAGATTAACTTTCATTTATTCAAAAATATTTAAAAAGGGTATTATCTTTGTATTGAAAAGATTATAAAGCCTTTTACTTTACCTTTTTATGTCGTTTTAAATTTTGTTAAAATCCGTAAACAGTTTTTAATTAATATTAACCATTTTGACAGGTCTTAGGGGAAGGTTGTGATAATTATTCCAGTTTTAAATGGTATTTTCTAGTAGTTTCAGCCTTAGAGCCCCCGAGGCACAATATTAAAGGTAATTTCTGGTAGCCTGGCTCGAAGAGTAAAGCCTTGTGATAAGACCCGTAGAAGGCTTTTATATGTAGGTAAATATAAAGAGGGGGGGGTTTTACAGAATTTATGGATTGAATTGCTAGGGGGCGATCTGTATTAAAAGGTTTAGAAAATATAGTGTTTTTGCTTAATTAACTGGTATAAATCGCTAACTTTAATACCTTTAATCGCGTTGGCGGCCCTTACTTTACGCGTTTTGCCACCGTTAAGAGTATACTTTGTATTATTATATAGAAGTGTTAGGTTATCGAGCAAGTTAATAGGTTTTTCATTATCTGCACATAATAAGGCTTAAATTAGTTAAAAGTAAATGGGAGGTCCCCTAAATCGCGAATAAAAGCGGTGAGGTTCTTTAATACCCCTTTCCTTAAGGTATGGTTTTTAAGAGTATTTTTTTAAAGATGATCCAAGTCGAAAAGTTTTTACTTTAGATTTATAATATCTTATAGTAGTATATAAACTACTTGCCGTTTGAGTTTGAATTTGACCCTTAACTTAACTCTTTTTAAAACTTAAATTCACTTATTAATTGTTAAGTTGCTAAAAAATTTACGGAAATTACTAAAGTCGTGATTATGGTTTTTATTATTGTTATGCTTAACGATGTAATAGGCGACAAAGTTAGTAAATTGTTTTTATGCTAATATTTTATCGATATTTAACGATTAAAGGTTTATGTCGTAAAACTTGGTAAAGGCAGTTCCGAAAACGTTAATTCCCTTTTGGATTTCTGTAGTAGGTATTATCTTAATGTTTAGGCTTGTATAAAACGTATAGGGCTTATAAGGCGTATTAGGTAAGGGACTTAGTGATTTTTAGGCGTAAAGACTTGGTATTTTGGCGTAAAGTCGTATGGGAATTTGGCGATTTAGTGTGGAGTCGCGTAACGTAGCTTTTTCGGCGAGACTTAACCATTTTTAGTATTTTCGCTTAAAGTAGTGGACTTAAAGATTAAATCAACGCGAGTAGTGAAAAGAGTGAAGTAGGGGCAAAGGTTTGATGTAAAGGGTAAGGTCGAAAGTCTTTATTAGTATTAAAGAGCGAAGGTTATTTGTTGTGGTTGTTTGGCCATAGGACTTAGTTGTTTTTACAGTAGTAGAACCCGTAGTAGTACTAACTTAGTCGTTTGCTAAGTTGCTGAACTTTGAAACTTCTGACAGTTAGTTTCAACGTCTTTAAAAAATAACTGGTGAAAATTTCTTGGTATTTTTAACAAAGATACCGTCGCTAACTTCAAGATTACCGTTATAAAACTAATATAACCCAAAAAAAAAAATCCATTTTCATGACGTTGTAAGACTAACACAGTACTAATAAAGGTTTTTCGCAAAACTCTTTTCTTTACACTAGCCATCATAACCATAAAACGTAACCGGAAAGTAACTTCTTTTTTTACTTAGCTAATCTGTGATTAACCCAATAAGCACTAATTAGTGTTGGCAGGTCTTTAGATCGTTGTAACGTTGTCGATTCGAATTGTGGTCGAAGTAACAGTAGTATTGCATTGGTCAAGTGGTGGATGTATTGTTCTAGGTTTGGCAGACCGCTAGCTGGTCTACACTGTAATTTGTATGGTCAATTGCTTGGCCCATGCCCTAGTGTAAAGTGCAGCGTACTGCACTCAAATTACAACCAATGCGGTAAGTCCACACAAACAATACACTTAACTTTCAGTACAGTCAACTTTACTATAAGTAAAGTTGACCTACTGCACTGCATGTAGTATTATTCCAACAGAGAATTTAAAATTTATCGTAGCCAAGCCGGTGAACAAGAAAGTTGCCCTCGTTATAAGCGGCTATAGTTTTTTACAAGTCCCTGTACATGGTACGTTTTCTAGGCTAAACTATATGCTACCCCTAAATATAGGTATAGGTAAAGAATTTATCGCTAAATTTTAACCAAATGAATAATTTCCCAACTATATTGAAACCTATATTTTATAAGCTGAATATCAAATAATTTCAAACGTAATAAAACTTTTCGTACGACTGATTACGAAAGCACGCTAAATTTTAATAGATTTTTGCTATAAATCTAATAAAACGCCTGGGTTTTTTACGAAAATAGTCGAAGCTTAGGTAATAAACCGCCTAAGTATTAACACCTTCCTCTTTGATAATTAGCTAAAGCCTTGTAAAGCGAATATTCATATATTAAAAAAATGTTATTCGTGTTGGAATAGTACTACATGCAGTGCAGTAGGTCAACTTTACTTACAGTAAAGTTGACTGTACTGAAAATTCAGTGTATTTCTTTGTGAGGACTTACCGTATTGGGTGTAAGTCGAGTGCAGTACGCTGCACTTCACTCTGGGGTACGGGCCAAGCAATTGGCCATACAAATTACAGTGCAGACCGGCTAGCGGTCTGCCAAACCTAGAACAATACATCCACCATCTAACTACTTAATACTACTGTTACTTCGACCAATCGATAACATTGTAACGTCTAAGGCCTACTAATACTGATTAGTGCTTACCTGCTTATAACGTTAAGGATAGATAAGCTAAGTAAAAGAAAACAATATTTTCCGGTTATGTTTTACGGTTACGGCAGCTAGGGTAGAGGAAAGATTCTTACGAAAAGCCTTTATTAGTACTGCGTTAGTCCCCAACGGCAGGAAAACAGAGATGACTTTTAGGCTGCATTAGTCCCTAACGGCAATTTAGAAGTAAGCGAAGATATCGTTACTTGAAAAGACCAAGAAATCTTTAGTGATCCTTTTTAAAGAGCGTTAGGATTGACCACTTAAAGTTACAATTCGATAAGTTGGCAAACGGCTAAGTTAAGACTACTGCAGGTATTATAACTTCAGAAAAACGACTGAGTCCCTACACCAAATAACTACAACAAATAACATTAGCCCTTGACCACAACAAATGACCTCTGACCTCACCTTTAACACCAAACCTTTGCCTTACTTCACTCTTTTTACTCCCCACGCCACGCCGATCGTCAAGCTTACTGCTCCAAGCGAAAATACTAAGCCGTGCTAAGAAAGCCATGTTACGCGACCACTCGCCAAGTCGCCAAGCTACCTCGCGACTTTATGCCAAAACGCTCAAGATTACTAAGTCCCTCGCTCCCTACGCTTTATTAAGTCCTATAGAGGTTAAAAACGTTGAGATGTTTACCGCTAACGTTTACTTTGAATCTATCACCAACCTCGTAACAAAAGAAGCAATTAAGGCGTTCGAAGCTGCCTTTACTAAGTACAATAACCATAACCTGTGGGGGTAAGAACCTAATAAAACCTTAACCGATAAATATCTTATTAACTTCGTTGGCTATTATATCGTTAAGTATTACAACGTTAGTAACCCAGATAACGCCTTTAGCAACTTTTACGACCTTTTTAACGACTGAAACATAAATATGTGGATATTTATCTAAAAAGAGGTTAAAATAAGGATTGAAGTGAAACTTAAGCGGTAAAGAGTTTACCAATTAACTTAGGTTAACATAAGACTAGCATAAAAACTTTTCTATTTAACTTAACTTTAGGAACGCCCTTAAACCCCTAGTCCTCAAGAAATTAAAGGAAAATGTAAAATCGTTAAGGGATTCCAACGCCTAAATATACGTTTTAGGAGACCTATACTTCGCCTTTAGCTAAGTTAAGCTTTTTTACGTGTTAGCGATGATAAATCTGTTAATTTGCTCAGCTGTTTAGTATCCCCACGTAATAACGCGAAGTACTCTCTTAGTGGCGGTAGGGAAAGTAAAGTAGCGGTCGCCAACGCGGCTAAAGGTATTAATATTGGTACTTTATACCAGTTAATTAAGCAAAATCGTTAGGCTTCCCAGAAATTTCAAGTACCTATCGCCTCTTAGCAATTTAGCTGCCAAGACCTTTAAAACCCTTTTCCGTTTATATTCGTCTACGCGCGGGAGCTTACCACAGGCCTTATTACAGGACTTTACCCCTCAGGCCAAAAGACTAGCAATTATCCTTAGTACCGTGCTTTAGAAGCTTTAAGGCTTAAATTTCCAGAAAACATCACGTAAAGTTGGAATAACTATCGTAACCTTTTCTTAAGACTTATTAGGATAATTAACATTAATTAAAAGTTGTTTACGGCCTTCTCTAAGATATGAAATGATATTAAGAAGTATGATAGAAAGCTTTACAGCCTTTTCGATACCAAGATAAGAACTTTTTTAAATATTTGTAAGTGGATAGAGGTTGCTTCTTCTGGTTTTCACTCACTATTTCCCGGAATACTTATAGGTTATGCTAAATATTACTACCTACCCTTTTTTATATAAGTTACCACGTTTCGCGAAATCTACGATGTCATAAAGGGCTACTTCGAATACGACGTTTACCTCGCATAATATCATATAGATTAAGCCACTACGAGGTAGATTATAATAATGACAAATAAGAAAGAAAAGGAATTACCAATAGAAGTCCTTAATCAAATGCTTAATAAGTTGATATTATGCCAGAAAGTAAAAAAGAAAGCCTATGTTATCGAAGCCATACTTTGCGAGCAAGTATGGGTAGTAGTTACAGGCGTTAGTGAGTTCGAATACGCCTTATAATGCCTAAATGCCACCTGCGAAGGCTTCTTTAACCAGTTGCGCTTCTCGTTTGCCACCGTGATGGCACGTATACTAAACTCATTTGGTATGTAACCCTAAGCTAGCAACTTCCTTAATGTGGATGAAGAAGACTTTGCGGTGGTTAATTACGTCGATCGCAAGTACGGGCGCCTACAACACCTAAGGTTTGGTTTATCGACCTCGGCCTTACATTAGAGGTATTAACCACGTTAGAGTTAATAAGGCTAAGCCTTAGGTAGATTCGTTGATCATTGGTATTATCATTGTAATAGTAGTAAAAGATGTTGGATTTGTGGTAAGACTGTTTGTTGGTTAACTCGGCAATCTTTCGTCGAGCGTAATAAAAAAAAAATTGATGTATTACATTTAGTACTTTACCAATTTTAAATAGGAATACTTGGTCTCAATTACATACTTCGAAGGGGATAAGCCAATTGATAGTAATGACTTTAAGCAGATTAAGTGGTATGAAGATACTATTCCTGGTGTAGCCCAGTGATTAGTCGATCATGCCTTTTTGTACTGTTTGGGTAGTTAAGACCTATACCTTTGCCTTGATTACGACCTTGATTCTTTACACACTTTTAACCTTCGAGATTGTTACGCAAACTACACATTTTAAAGTATCATGCCAGATATTGAGGCAGTAAGATACTTAATAGGAGGGTATTCGCAGTATGTGGTATTGTAGAGGGAGAGTATTACAGCTACTAGAATTAATCGTTACAATGATGATAAGGTTAAAGTTAGCTTTAACCAATGCGAATAACTGTTGTTACTAGGGTTAACGGTAATTTAAATTGTAATAGGCGTAATTACGTTTCATACATCTAAATCCTTTAGTTCTTTTTCCCTTTTCTTGAAGGATATAAAGACCGTTGGTGTTAATGTCGACGTTAACTTAAATGAGTTGATTAAGAACTGTTAGAGGTTTTTACTCGCCTTTAAGTGGGAGTTCTTATAGTTTTATCTTTAAGATCTAGAAGTAGTGGTGTTTAATTTGAAGGAGCCGGAGATACATTAACTATACCGGCGTTTTAATTATTTAGCCATTGACAGGTTGTATAAAGTCCTGAAGTCCGTAGGGTATAAAGATGTGGAATAATTTTCCCTAAAAGTTATTAAAAGATTTTTCTAACACTGCTAAACGTATATCTAAGTCCATCAGAGATTTAAGTTTATATTGAAAGACGACAAGGAATTCAATTGCTAGATTTTCGTTGATGTATTTTACTTAGATAACAAACTTGTTTTTTGCGTCGTTGACTTTGCAACCTCTTTTTACGGGGCTAAGTTTCTGAAGTCCTTTTCGGTAAAAGATACGTAGGAAACTTTAAGGATGTTGTAAATTGATACGTACCTAGGCCTACCTAATGTCTCCGTTTACGATACTGACACCAATTTTGCGGCGGCAGGATTTTATGAAGATGTTAAGATGATAGGTATTTAGTGTAAACAGGTTTCTGTAGAAGCCTACTAAAGCATTAGAAAGGTTAAGAGAGTATACTCCCTATTTCGCCGAGCGTATAATATCCTTACGTTGGAAATTAGAAGCTTTACAAATCTAGAAGCACGTTTATAGATAATAGTAAAAGGTTTAAACAATATTATGGACTTTAACGGCTTATTATCAACGCTTCTGGTATTTGAAGAGTATATACGCCTAACGAGTGAATCTCTGTTCTCGGCAAATACTTAGAAACATTTTATGGCTTATAGCAAAGCTTTAAGGGAACTGCGAAAAGAATCGGCACGCCGCCAAATTAATGACGCCCTTAATACCAAAAATAGTCCATTAAAAATCGACGTGTTTTCTTTGCCATTACAATGTAAAATCCTCGTGTAGTGTGGGTTGGGTAAATGGAAAAGTCTATATAAGATATTAAGTATCGAAACTTTAAAGTAGCTATTAAAATTGTTAATAGTTATGTACCTTTCCAAATCACTTAGGTTGAGCCTTATGTTAAGACTATTAAAAATGAACACTCTTAAGTCTCTCAAGTTATACGACCAAGTTAATACGAACCTTTTTCATCCATTATCGACAAGTCGATGAAATGCCATCAGCGCGGACGACCTCCGAAAAAGAAGGAGGTTAAAGAGCAAGAATATATACCGGTCCGTATTTATAATACTATTTGGGTAAGTAGGAAAGAAAAGGATAACGAAAACTTAGTAATAAAGCTCCGAGTATAAGGGATTATTAAGACCTTCGGTAAACCTTTTAAGGAAAGGGTTAAGGTCAAAATTGACGGTCTGTTAACTCGAAGGTTTGTACAATTCGTAACGAAACCCGATTTCAACTATTAAACTCCAAATTTCACGATTTTTAAGTCGAAGATTATCCATAAGGCTAAAGGCAAAACCACGAAGCGGTTATACAAAAATTTACGACTAATCGCTTAAAGATACGGTAATAAAGGTAAGGATTATATCCTTACTCAGTTGCTAACGATTTAAAAGATTAGCTAACGCTTAGTAGTTGCTTTAGTAGTAATTTTATTAGTGAAGATTAAAGGTAAATTTATACTTAGTAATCGTATTATGACGTAAGTCTATACGCAATTAGTAACGGATTTATAACGGATTATATTGTTGAAGTTGTCATAGGAACTTCGCGTTATTTATCCTTTAGGCAAGGTAATACGATGTATGAAGTTACTATATGGATTGGTTAAAGCAGGCGTTTATTGGTTCCTAATTTACCAGTCATATTTCAAATCCCGGCTAACCATAAAGTCTTTAACATACAATCCGTACTTGCTAATGATATAAAAAAAGGACTTCGGTATAATATGTATATAAATTAACGATACTCTTTTCGTAGGAACGGTTGGTTTTGTGGCACTAAAATAGTAAGCGATTAAAGACTCTAAGTTTTGAAATTGTAAGCTGGTAACGATATTAATGGAAAACAACCAACTTAACTTTACTGAATCGTTAATCCGTATACTTGGTATTAATACCGGCCTTAAATTTCGCTAAAAGGGCTAGAGAGTTGTTTTAGCTACAATTGATAAGACTAATAAGGCTAGAAATTAATGGTACTTGAAATTGTGTATTCGAGGTAGTTATATTGTTACTCTATACTAGCTGGAAACCTTTTACGACCTCTTTATTGTAACGTAAACAAAAGATATAACGTATAAGAGCTTTAACCGGCTAAATAAAAGGCTTAGGTGACAAATACGGAACTTGAACCTTGGAGTTAATATGGTTTTAATCGATCTATCGAGGGCCAAGTAAATAATCTTTATGGACGGGTCTTTTGTAAACAACACCGACTTATCTTTCCAGATCAGCTTTCTAATTACCTTCGTCAACGAAGACAGGCGGTAAAATCAGTTTAATATCATCATTAATATGATTTATTAGACCTTTATGAAATATAAAAGTATTACACGAAGTGTATTGACATCGGAGGTCTATAGCATAATGACTGGTTTTAATTTAGGTATAACACTGTAAGAAACCCTTAATATTATTACCAAGTAATTAAAGATTCCTTTTATCCCGGTAATGATTTGTACCGACTTAAGGAGACTCTTTGAATGCCTTTTAAATCTCGGAACCACTAGTGAGAAACGCCTGATGATCGACGTAATAGCACTTCATAAAGCCTACAAAAGTAGGGAAATTAAGGAGTTTCGATAAATCGATGGTAAAGACAACCCCGTAGACGCCATAACGAAAGATACGCCAAATGAAGCCTTGTAAAATTTTATAGACGGCAAAAACCTAACTATACGTATCGAGGGCTACGTTAATAGGCTGCCCAGAAAGCCCAAATCACTTAAGAACAGATAGAGATGTGTTTACAGAATGTGAAACTGCTATGGGATTGATAATAGTGATTTGTTTAAGTGGTATAGTTAAAATAAAGGCTTGCGAAGGGCTATAGAGCAAAAACTTTTTGTGGGAGTTGATAAACTCGGACCTCGGGGCGGCAGAGAAATTGAGGCCAAATGGGGGTCAATTTACATTCAATTAGGTGCAATAAAGTATGGAAGTTAATTGAAATTAACAGGGGTCTGGTTAGTTAACAAGGAGATAATTTAGTAATAACCGGAAAAGATTAGGTAGTCTCACTGGCGTATGTGTACAAATTAAAAAGACACTAGAGTTGTAATAGTATTACATACGGTGTAGTAGGTTAACTTTGCTTACAGTGAAGTTAACTTAACTATAAGTTGAGTGTATTTCTTTAGGCAGACTTACCTCATTAGGTGTAAGTCGAGTACAGTACGCTGCACTTCACTCTAGGGTACAGGCCAAGTAATTGGCTACAAATATTACAGTGCAGACCGGCTAGCAGTCTACCAAACCTAGCACAATACATCTACCATCTGACCACGTAATACTACTGTTACTTCGACCAATCGAATCGATAACGTTGTAATGTCTAAGGCCTACCAACAATTCGCTTGAAAAATAACAACTTTAGAGTATTATTCTTAGTTTATCATACAATGACGAATCTAATCGTATGTGACGTTTTCACTAAAACTATAGATAAAATGTTATTACATGGGTAAACAATACAATTTTCAATGAATTATATTAAGATCCCAAAAGATCGTGCGTTGATATTTCTTACCTAGCATTTATACTCGTAAAACGTAATTGTAAATTTTATTACACCGTATATTATTTAGCTTTACAATCTTACTATCATGGTTATTAGTGCTTTTCAATATACGCGCCTCGGAATTATTACGAAGCGTAAAAATATATCCTATTTTTATACCACTTAGAACGGCGTCGTATAAGTGTTGTCATTGGTAATAGTAATTGTAAATGTAGCTTGGGAAATTACTCATTCTATTCGTAAGGCCTTAAGAATTCTCCAATAGCTTTCGTTGCCATAGGTAACTTGAGATCCAAAACCCTACCCATAAAAGCCGAATTTCAATTAGACCTTTATATCGTCGAAATAGTAAAAAAATTGATTCCAATCCTTTCCAGAAATTCTCTTTAACCTACAGTTTGACACGCTATTCCTAAATACTGTCGTTGGGTTTATTCAGGACCTTATACAAAAATTCACTGATTTTTAACGAAAATCAATAAAAATAGGAGAAACCGAATATTGCTAATAAATAAGATAAAGCTCATTTCGAAAACTTTCTAGTTTCCTTTAGTATTGAAATTCCAAATTATATATCAATGTTAAAAATAAATATAAAGCTTTAATTAACGTAGTAAAATCGTTTAAAGCTTTCAAATTGGCAAAAAATTAAGATAAATTCCCTAATATATAGTACAAATTTAGTCCTATAAAGCTTTTACTCGAGTAAATGATGAAGGTTCTACTTCTAGATGACTAATATAATACGAAATTTAATTGTTATAGTTACTTTGGTTTTTAGCAGGACGAGGTTTTGCTAGATTAATAGTTAAACAATTTATATCGTTAAGGCCGTATAAAAGTCATAAACGACATTTTATCGTTTGTTTTACCAGTTTTCATAAAATAAAGGAAATTTTATGAAAATATCAAAAGTTGTATAGTAGTTAATTTTAAGCTTTTTAACAAATACGTTATCCTTAACAGCTATTCATTACCTTTATAAGCCAACATTATTAATTTTTTACGAATATTTCTTTATATTTCGGAAATCAATATAATAAAACTCTTTTTTCATTACTTATATAATTCAATTACCGAAGTCGTTTTACTGTCGTAAGTTATCAAAAACTTGCAAGTTGTGAAATAACACTAAAAATCTTTAGAAAATCGCTAATATTCATGTGAAAATTTATAAACCGTATTCTTAAAATATATAAATCATTTTGTTGATCCTTCATCGATAATAATCGTCTTTTTGTTCGATAATTTTGAGGAATACCAAAATTACTTAACACAAACTTTCTACCTGTTTATTAAGCTCGGAATCTTTTTGCCTCCAAAAAAAAATCGTATATAAGATTTCAATCTGTTAAATTAATTGGATTCTACGTCAACGGTTTCGGGTTTCAACAACCGCGAAACGCACTTAAACCTTTCGTGATCTTTCGTTTTCAATCAATTTGTAAGCGTTAAAGATGTATTTAAAGTCTACCAACTTTCTACGCCCAATAGTGCTATATCTTGATTAATTATCGAAGTTATTGTAAAGACCGAAAACTTATTTGAGAACCGTAGGTAGTAAATCCAGACGAGTGGAAAATAATAATCGTGGAAAACGTATGTATTACATTTCAATTTACAAAATTACATTTATTAGCTAAGAAAAATATTTTTGGCCACATTATAAAATTATTCATGTGACAAGTTACGTTTATATTATATAGACATATTTTGGCCGTTCTTTTTTTAAGTTAATGAAACTTTTGAAAAAGGCTTTGGTATTATGCTTTTCCAACTTAAACTTACGTATATTTAAAACGCGGTAAATGAATTTTCGTTCATATTATTTAATACATTTTATTTCTCGATAGGTAGCTTACCAAAATATAATTAAATTACCGTTCTTCGAAGAATAAAATAACTTGCTTCATTTAGGAATAAAACAACTTTGAAACAAATTTAGTTAAAAACCTATACCTAATCGTTGTTTAAACGAATTATAAATCTATGATACCTATTATTAATATAACCTTGTTAAATGCTACTTCTATGAATAAGGTAAACAAAAGACTTATCAATATTATTCTTTACGTGGATTCATATAATTCGAATATCGTTTATTTCTCTAAAAGACTTAATTTAATTCAAAATTCTTTATCACAACTTCCAATGACAGCAGACTAAAAGATTCGTCCATTGAAAAAATACCGATATGAGATGGAAACTTTCATAATTTTTTTGTGGTGCTTAACAAAATTTATATCACGTTACACGTCTCTAAAGCTGTTTTATCTAAGGATATACACCTTAAGTTCTAATTTATATATAAAGAAAAGGAAAATTAGCGAAAATAATCTTAAACTTCACTTAATAAGAACCAAAAAATAAGGTAATTATCAATGATTTTAAAAATAGTTATTTTTTTGTTTAATTAACTGCTTTATTTATAATTGGGACGTAAATGGCCTTAAAGACTCATTATTCTTACAGAACTATAATCGGATCTAATATTATTTATAACGATAGATATAATTTCAGGCGGAAAAGTATAATAGTTTTACTAAATAGCCTGTAATTTAAGTGTAAATAAAAATTGGTAATATAATATTATCGGTATTGCATTCGTGACGATGAAGTACGTGATGAAGATCAAAAACCAATTAAATGACTTTAGCTAATTTAAACTCCAAAAACCCTATATACACTATTTATATAGATTTTATTACAATATTACTATTAGTATTATTCATTAATACCCTTTAAATATTATCATATTGTAAAAAGTTCAACGTTATTATACCGATTACTTACAAAACTTGAAAACGTACTTTTTTTTACTTAGGCATACAACTTATATAGCAGATTATTAGGCTGAGATTCTATACCGCTATGTATTATTATTAAGTTAGGATTATTCAAAAAAAGTTATTTCTAACCGAAAAACAAAAGTTTCATTTAGATCTTAAACAAACCTTATAAAAAGGATTCGGTAACAAACTTTAAATAATAATAGCCTATTATCTTTAGGCTGATAAATAGGCTGATAACCCCAAATTTTCGAAATCGCATTCCGATATTATACCGCTAAACATCTGAAAAGAATGTAAATTAATTGTGGTTTCACATTATAATAAAACATTAACAACTCATATTTTCGTATCATCGATACCAACCCTTACGAATACTTATCCTAATTTCAATTGAGAGCTCATGTGGATTATTTTAGTCCTTTTTTACCTCGAAAATAAGGAGAAATTAGCTTTTCAAGAGAGCATCTTCACCGTAAATTTTAATGAATAACGCATGTCATTACATATAAAACAAAACGATGTTATAATAAACATTATCATTAAATGAAATTTAAAGTGAGAAATCACGTTTAATTTCGTACTAAAAAAGCCTACAAACCTTAATATCGATAAGGGAAACTATTACCTTGATGAGTAAGGTCGTTTAATATAGTAAATTATATGGGAAAACTTATGTATACGCTTAATTTTCCTATTAACGTTCGAGTTTATTTTACCGTTAGCGTTTTATACTTTAATCTTATAACGATCCCATAGAAATTTTTTTGAATCATGTACGTTCACCGCCTATACTAATACAATATAAAAAAAGCTTCAGAAAAAGACGAAAAGTAAATTTAAAAATTGTTAATAAACGCTTAGATCATCAACGTTGCGTAAAAAACCAAATTCAATATTTGGTTCGTTGAAAGTGCTATAATTTAAAGGACAATAAATGAAAGGCTGTAAAGGAATTGAAATATTGCAAGGAATTAATTAAGGTATACAAAAAAGGTTTACAAAAGTAAGCTTCGCGTTTTATATCTCGCGTCTTACGTCTCGTTTCTCACGTCTCGCACCTCGCGTCTCACTTTTTACGTCTCGCGTCTTACGTCTCGCGTCTTATATTCGCTTCTTATGTCTTGCTTTTCGTGTCTCGTATCTCGCCTTCTATCATACATATTACGTAATAAGGACAATACATGTTCTTTTAGTCCTGGGAACTTATTATAAACTTGTATACGGGAATAAAGGTGATACACTACATACATGGAAAAAGAAGGAAGGTATAAGCATATGCTCTGGCACTTGCCTATTATATTTGGCTACTATATGCTTAGCTTCGAAAGTTAAACTTCTGGTTCTTATTTCTTTCTTTTCCATTGTCAGAATACTACACTGTTTCAATGTTATGGTGCCGCCTTACTCGTATACTAACAATTATACTATACTTGATTTGCAGTCAATACAGTAGGCCTATAAAATAATACACTTAACTTGCAATCAGTATAGTTAACTTTACTTCCAGTAAAGTTGACTTACTGTACTACAATTACTACTATTTCAACATTGTTTAATGGCAGCCTTAAATATAATCATTTTATACGCGTAACTTGAACACTTAGACTTTTAAGTTATGAAAAGACCTTTGATAAAACCAAATAGAAGGTTGAAAATTTTGTAAATAAACGTTGAAATCATCATTGTTTTGTAAGAAACTACATTGAATATCTAGTTCTTTGAAGTAGATATAAAATTAAGGACTAAGAGTAAAAAGGCTGCAAAAACTCCAAAATATTGAGGAGACTTTATCGGTATTTATGAAAAAAAAAATTCTGTGAAGGACGTTTTGTATCTCGCGTTTTTCTTCTCGAATCTCGCGTCTCACGTCTCACATCTCGCATCTCACTTCTTGCATCTCGTATTTCGCATCTCTCTTCTCGTATCTCGTGTCTTGCGTCTCGTTTCTCGCGTTTTACCTCATCCATATGGTTAATTTGTTATGTATGTGATAAGGGCATTACTTTTTCTTTGGGTCATGGAAACTTATTGTACTTAAATAGGGGTTCAGACAACATATAATAAAGGGAAAAGACTGGTACATAGTATTGGAAAGAAACGTACCCGTACCTATCCTGTCTTACATACCTAGCTCCGCTAAGCTCTACTCTAGTCTAATTTCTACCTCTTTTATCATAAAATACTACAACTGATCTAACACTACGTTGCCTCATATTTCAGTACCAACAATCTCCGAAACAACCTTTACGGAATTTTTTTCCAACCAAAGATAATAAGTGTTAAAAAAGTTGAAATAAAAAGGGAAATATGCTAAACCATTCATAACTGTTGGTAAGGCTTTAGATATTACAACGTTGTCGATTCTATTGATTGAAGTAACAGTAGTATTGTGTGATCAAGTGGTGGATGTATTGTTTTAGGTTTGGCAGACGGCTAGCTGGTTTACACAGTAATTTGTATGGTTAATTGATTGGTTCGTACCCAAGTGTAAAGTGGGCACATACTGTATTTGACTTACAGATAATACAGTAAGCATATACAAAACAATACATTTTACTTACAGTCAGTATTGTTGACTTTTACTATAAGTAAAGTTGAATTACTACACTGTAATTACTATTATTTCAACATTGGCGGCTTTTTGGTTTATTCGCGTACATCAGTATGGTTGACCAATCCTCTCCGGTAACCGCTAAACTGCAACCTCGTGAACTGGCTAGATCCGTGTTAATTCTAGTTAACTTACACATTAAATTACACCCATTTGCACACAAATTGACTCCAATTACTCCACGGCTTCGAGGTTCGACTTTATCGATTCCTATAAAAATATTTTCCGCCACAAACTTATACAAACTTTCAATTTACCTATACCAGTCAAACAAGTCGCTATAGTCATTCCCATGGCATTTTTTCATTTTTCCAATGTATCCCTAACCGCAACGTAAATTAACTTTACCGGGCGACTTATTAATATAGCCTTCGATAAGTATAGTTAGCCTATTACTATCCACAAACCTCTTCAAGGCTTTGTTAGGTAACGCTTTCGTTATGGAGTTGATAGGATTATTCTTCCTATTAATCTACTGGAACTCTTCGATTTGCCTTCCTTTGTAAGCTTCTCGAAATAACATTATGTCGATTATCAAGCGTTTTTCGCTAGTAGTTTTGAGCTTTAAAAAGCATTCGAACAGGTTCCTCAAGTTGATAAAAATTACTACCGAGATAAAAAGAATCCTTAATTACCTGGTAATAACGTTAGGGGTTTCCCATAATGCTATACCTATATTGAAGTCTGCTATTATATTGTAAACCTCTCAAATTAATACGTTTTGTGTAATCCTTTTACATTTCATAAAGGTTGAATAGATTAGGTTTCCAATAATACTAAACTAATCTTTTCGATGGTCTTTATTAACGCGGGCTATTAAGTAGCCGATTTATAAGAAAAATTGGTGTTATTTACAATAGATACGTTTGTAAAAATTATTGATTTAGCCTTCAATGGGTTAATTGATACTATATTAATCTCTTGGTTTAAGTTCCATATTTATTACTTAAGCTCTTCATTTAGCCGGTTAAAGTCGTTATTTACTAGATTTTATACTTATTCCGTAATAAATAGGTCGTAATAGGCCTTCGGTTAATATAAGATAGCGATATAACTGTCACGGGTACGCTACTTCAGGTACCATTAAGCCTTATCTACGTTAATCTTGTATATTATAATTAAATGAACTGTTTCGTCCTTTTAGAGAAAGTTAAGGCCGGTTTTAATGTTAATTATACGAATTGACGATCTGTTAAAGTCAAGTTAATTACTCTTTAATAACATCATAACCGGCTTACAATTTCGAAATTTGGAATCATTAATTGCCTATTGTTCCGATATTATAAAGCCAGCCGTTTTAATGAAAAATTTATCGTTAATTTATATACCCATTAACCTAAATTTCTTTTCTTACGATACTAGCAGATACAGGTCGTATATTAAAGACTTTATACCTATCCGTAACTTGAAGTGTAATTAATAGGCCAGAAACCAATTAACGCCTGTTTTAACTAGTCTATATAGTAGCTTAATATATTGTATTGCTGTACCTAGAGGGTAAATAACACGTAATTTTTATAGCAACCTTAATAATATAATCGCTTATAAATCGATTGCTAACTACGTTTATACCTACGTTATATTTCGGCTATTTAATGTAAGTTTGCCTTTATTTTCAGTCATAAAACTTATTATTAAGGCGACTACCAGACTCTGATTAATCTTTTAAATCGTTAGCGATTACGTGAGGATTTAGTCTTTGCCTTCATTCCTGTATCCTTAAGCGTTTAGGCGTAACTTTTTGTATGGCTGACCCGTGATTTTACATTTAACCCTATAGATAATCCTCGACTAAAAAATCGTAATATTTAGGTTTTAAAGGTTAAAGTCGGCCTTCAGTATAAATTATACAGCTACTCGAGTTAGTATGCCGTTAATTTCAAAATTGTCTCTTTTTTAAAAAGATTTTCCGGAAAATTTGATAATACCTTATACTCAATGCTTTAGTGCCAAGTCTTTGTTATCTTTTTCATTTTCACTTACACAAATAGTATTATTCATACGGCTTGGTATATATTCCTCCTCTTTAACATTATTTTTTTGGGGGTTGTTCGCATCGACGGCGTTTTATCGGCTTATTGATAATGGGCAAAAAAGGTTAGTATTGGCTTGGTCTCTTAGCTTCAGAGTCTTAATATTCAATTACTTTAATTTAAGACTTAACCTTGGTAGTACGTAAAGTTATGAAGCTGTTAGCAATTTTAATAATTATTTTGAAATTAACGATATTTAAGGCTTTATATAAGACTTCTCCTTTGTTCAGATGCCGCTATACGAATACTTTACTTTGTAAAGGAAAAGTAAGTACGTCGATAATTATAGGGCCATTTCTAGTATTAAGGGCGTCGTTGACTTAACGACGTATCAATTCATTTTGCAATTCCTTTAGTGCCTTACCGTAAGCCACAACTTGTCTCTAGGTACTTACTAATAACAGAGATTTACTTAAGTGTAGGTACGATCTAAAAACTAACAGCGTCAGTACTAGGCCATTAGGACCCACAATATCTTTCAGGTCCTTTATCGCCATTTAAAAGCGTGTCTCTAAATTTGTAAAGCTTTTAATCTTCAGCGTAAAGATATTGTAGGTTCGCCGAAATAATAAGTATATTATTTTAGCCTTTTCAATACTCTAGTAAACCTTACAAGCAACTATTTACATTGAATACCTATTATTTTAACATCTTTTTAAAACTTCATCGCCGTAAAGTTAGTGCCGGTATTGTAAACGACATCGTTAGGTGAGTCTAAGTATGTGTTAATTCATAGTATCCTTAGCGGTTTTTCCATATCCTTTGCCGATAACGTTTTCAGAAATTTAACTCTATAAAAAAAGGTTACGATATTAACGGCATGAAGAATAAGCTTATTATGTAAATAAATTTTATTAATAAAGACATTGTAATAAAAATCGCTTTTATCTTTTAATATAAACTTAAATCTTCTGAGGGCTTAGGAATATATTTAGGAATGGTAATGAAGCTTTTCAATAACTTTAAAATAAATTATTTCATATTTTCGTGCTTTTCAGACTTTAGGATTTTATATAGCCTGTTAATAGCTTGGTGGTTTAAACGCCGGTGTAGTTAGTGTATTTCTAGATTCTTTAGGTTAAATACCACTGTTTTTAAGCCTTAAAAATAAAATCATAAGTGTCTCCATTTAAAAGCGAGGTGAAACCTTTAGTTTTTTTAATTAGTTCGTCGGCGTTAATGTTCAAATAAAAGCTAAAGATCTTTATATCTTCCAAATAAAAAAAGGAAAAGAATAGGAGACATGGATATGTGGAATTGAATTGGTCCTATAATATTTTAAATTACCGTTATCCCTAATAACGATAATTGTTCACCTGATCTGAGAACAACTTTAGCCTTATTGTATCGTACGTATTAATCTCAATAGCCGTAATGCTTTCCCTTTACAATGCCACATATTGCGAAAAACCTCCTGTTAAGTACTTCACTACCCCTACATTCGGTATAATACCTTAGAATGTATGATCTGTATAACGATAGCAAAATTTAAAGATATGTAAAGGATTAGTGGCTTTGTTAAGACAAATGCAAGGATTTTCACCACCAAAGCGGTATAAAAAGTTGTAGTCAGTTAGTCACTAGGCAGTATTAGGAACTATATTTTCGTTTTATTTGATTTACTTAAAGATATCATCACCATTAATTGTCTCGTCGCCTTTAAAGTTTACGATTTAATCCAAACAGTCCTATTTACAAGTAGTAGGGTACTAGATATAATACATTACCTTTCTGTTATTACGTTTGACAGAGGGTGACAAGTAAACTAATAGCTAGATTATTACAAATCTAATATATTTTACCACTATTACGACGATAGTTTTTATAGTTAATAGGTCCGTTTAAATCTAAACCTCATATTATTCAACGTGGTTATTTCTTTTAGTTAGGGGCCGTTAGGCTACACTTTAGGCGTTGAGGACACCTATAGCAGTATTTGTGGCTGACGTAATTAATTGCTGTAAGTTTTTTTTCAATTAAGTTAAGGAAATCGCTGGTTTAGGGGTACATATTTAACGAATTTAATTTACATATTTTTACAGTTGTAAACAAAAAGTGTAATTAGCTAAATAAAGCCTTTATAGGTAGTATTTAAATGTTGTATAGCGTATTTAAACTTGTTAACACCCGTAACTACTATCCGTACCTGTTCGTGAAGTGTAGCTTCATTAACGTGGGCTTTCTCCATTGCCTATTGATATAATATCAATTTGTTAAACATCTGATTTAGCATATCCATTAGTATTTCCTCCTCTTTCTTTTTATCATTATTTTGGTCCACCTCATAGTAGTCTAATTCGTATAATATTGGGTAAAGTAAATGTCGTATTCGAAGTAGCTTTTCATACTATCGTAAACTTCGCAATATATAGTTGTTTGAGTTAGAAATATCAGGTAATAGTTCTTGGCGTACCCTATAAGGATTTCAGGAAATAATAAGTGAAAACCAGAAGAAGAAACTTTCATTCATTTACAAATATTTAAAAAGGTTATTATCTTCATATCAAAAAGATTATAAGGCTTTCATTCATACTTTTTTACATATTTTCAAATTTTAGCGAAGTCCGTAAAAATTTTGTAGTTAATATTAATCATTTTAACAGGCTTTAAAAAGGGTTGCGATAATCATCCTAATTTTTAATAGCTTTTTCTTACAATTTAAGCTTTAATACTTTCGAATTACAGTATTAAGGGTAATTGTCAGTCGTTTAACCTAAAGAGTATAGTCTCATGTTGGAACCTATAGTAAGCTCACGCATATAGGCAAACCTACTATGGGAAGGTTTTTAAAAGGCTTGGATATTTTTATTAAAAGGCTAAGAGGCAATAAGGATTTAAAGGTTTTAAGGTATTTGACAATCTTGTTTAATTAACAGGTGAAGGGCGTTAACATCAATATTTTTTACTGTATTAGCAGCCGCTGCTTCACAAACTTTGCTACTGCCAAGGACGTATTACGCACTATTATGCGGAGGTACTAGGCTGCCGAGAAAATTAACAAATTCCTTATCGTTGAAGTATAAAAAGGCTTGACTTGACTAAAGATAAGGGAAATTCCCTTTAAAACTTATATAAAGATGTTAAAAGTCTTTAACGCCCTTGCTTTTCCCTCGCGAGTCTTGAGGATTAGGATCTTAAAGGGGGTTTTTACGTTAAACCAGTTTAAAACAGGTTTCGGCTAATATTATCAAGGTTTTTTTTAAGATATAAATACTATGGCGAGTAATTTCCTTTTTTAAATTGGCCTTAACCGTGCACTAGATTATCTTTTATATATCAAGAGTATAGTGGTTAAAAAAATCGGGAAAACCTTTAAAAGCGCGGGCGCCACCACCATATTCTTCGCCGAAGTCCGTGTTGAGGATTTACTTACCAATATAAATAGTTAGGTAAGCCTTAGTTGAGGTCTTATCAACATCTGTAATCTAAAGCTATTCGTTATAGTAATTGAAGAAGACGGTTCACAGGACTTCAACTACCTTTATATATTCTTAACTTAATGCCATCTTAAAGTTGTAGCTTATGTAAGGTGTATAAGGCGAGTGACTTAGTGATCTTTAAAGGTAGTGACTTGGTATTTTGGCGTTGGGTCGTGCAACGTAACTTTTTCAGCGCGACTTGGTAATTTTTGGTATTTTCACTTGAGGCAGCGATCTTGACGATTCAATCAGCGTATGGGAAGTCATAAACAGTAAAATATATGTAAAGATTTAATATATAAGACAAAGTTGAAGGTCGTTTATTATTATAAGTAAAGGTCGAAAGTTATTTGTTTTTTTAGCCGTGGGATTTAGTTGTTTTTACAATAGTAACACCTATAGTAATACTAACTTAGTTGTTTGCCAATTTGCTAAACTTTAAGACTTTTAATAGTTAATGTTAATATTTTCAACAAGGATTTTTATAAAAGATTTCTTAGTGTTTTTTAATAGCGATACCGTTGCTATCTCTTAGTTGCCGTGAAAACCGACGCAACCTATAAGTCTTTTTTACTTGCTGTCGTGAAAACCGATGTAATAGTAGAAGCTCTTCGCAAAAACCTTTCCTTTACCTTAGTCTTTTACAAAGTGTAACTAGAAAGTAACTTCTTCTTTTATTTAGCTTATTTATACTTAACCTAATAAGCACTGATCAGTATTGGTAGGGCTTTAGACGTTATAACGTTGTCGATTCGATTAGTCAAAGTAACAGTAGTAGTACGTGGTCAAGTGGTGAATGTATTGTTCTAAGTTTGGCAGACCGCTAGCCGGTCTGCAGAGTAATTTGTATGACCAATTGCTTGGCCCGTGCCCTAGTGAGAAGTGGGCACATACCGTACTTGACTTACAGCCAATACAGTCAACCCATAAACAATACAGTCAGCTTGCAGTTAGTACAGTCAACTTACTTGACAGTATAGTTGACTGACTGCACTTCAATTACTACTGTTCCAACAGGAATTGATAAAATCGAAATTCGGAACTATAGGGTAAAGGGAGGTAATTAGAGTCAATTTATGTGTAGAACATACCGGAATTGACAGGGGTCTGGTTAACTAATAAGGAGAGACTTCCAAGACTACCACAAATAAGTGGTTGGCTATACTAACGTACGCGTACAAAACAAAACGCCGCCAATGTTAGAACAGTATTTAATTGCAGTACAGTCAAGTAAAGCATACTGTTAGTAAGTTGATTGTACTGATTGCAAGTTGACTGTATTGTTTGTGGGTTAACTGTAAGTCAAGTGCAGTATGTGCCCACTTCAGACTAGGGCACGGGCCAAATAATTGGCCACACAAATTACTCTGCAGACCGGCTAGCGGTCTGCCAAACTTAGAAGTAACACATCACCACTTTCAATGCAATACACCAGTTACTTCGACCAGAGATTCGAATCGACTACGTTACAATGATAAAGGCCTACCAACAAAATCGTTATTTTTAAATTATCAAAACGAACGGTACAACTATCTCAATCAAACATAGAAACTTAATTGCCATGGACAGTTAGGAAATAACGAACCATTATCGTCAACCTTCGTGAACATCGTGAATCGTTTATGTCCAAATGCCAATCGTCGTGACTTGCAACGCAAGTCACAAGTAACTAACCATTCACACAATAGGCACGGACCAATGTTGTCACATGGATAAACAGGTGGGAACCGGTCAGCGGTTCTCGTAACTTAGATCTTACAATCCATCCATCTCACTTAACGTTACATTTTGTTGCTTTGACCAAACAGGAATTGAATCGATATTGTAACTACGTCGAAAGTCCTACCAATACTGGGTCCTCCCAACAAGTACCACACAGGTGTGTGTTAACAGGTATCATCATGCGTAGGCAGGTGCAAGACTAGGTGGAAGGGAGTCGGGACTTTGTTTCGAAGAACTCAGTCATCTTTACCCAACAACTTTAGTATCACAAACGAATGAATAGGTATCTGGCACAGCATAGTTTTCTATACACTAGAGAGGCCATCACCAGCCTTTCTTTACCCACAGTCCAGTGATCAATGATCTATCAGCTCATGCATTGGACAGAAGCCCCGGCATGCTTACCTACACACACCTTATGTGCAATGGGATATGCTTGGGACGATACGGTTTCATCTGCGGGTTGACTTGCTCAGGTTGATGGTTTTGAGGCTTGGGAGACAGAGAAGGAAATGAGCTGGATGGTGGATAGACCTGAAATGAGAAATATCTCGCAAGCGGCACGCGTTTTTTATTTGGTCCAGTAATTCGAGCTTGGCGACATTGATGTCACTGGTCAGATGGGCATTGGGTACGGTTCAGGGTCCGCCGTCAACATGGCCGAGGAAGACAGACCAAGCGATGCACGGGAAGATGAGAGACGAAGAATGTCGTGAGGCTTCTTGTTGGGGCCTTTTTCAACGTACGGTCCCTTCTGTCTCTGATCCCGCTCGACGGACCACCCAATTTATCTCATCGATAAGTAGAAATCCGCCTTAGCTCAGCCCAGGCCAGGTTGGCTCCCAGGTTTGCTCCATGCTAACTTTGGACCCCTGCCGTCGCGTCTCCAGGCCTCGTTTACGCGATCTTCCATTGAAACTGACCTCGGAGCTATCGAGAGCACCAACCACATTCTAATTAGTTTTCCGCCCAAAGACCCGACGAGATGGCTGCAGAACAAGTCACTGACAAAGTGGGCGAGTCGTCCAACTCAGCAGCCAAGAGCATCCTACAAGGAAACTCCAATGGCAAACCAAACTACGAACTGCCGTGGTGAGTGGCCTCCCTCCTGGCCGGACGGCGCGCCTCCAGAAACTGACCGCGGTTGACTGACCATGCCGCTTCCCTAGGGTCGAGAAATACCGGCCCGTCTTCCTCGATGACGTCGTCGGAAACGTCGAGACCATCGAGCGCCTCAAGATCATCTCCAAAGACGGCAACATGCCGCACGTCATCATCTCGGGCATGCCGGGCATCGGCAAGACGACCTCGGTGCTCTGCCTCGCGCGGCAGCTGCTGGGCGACGCCTACAAGGAGGCCGTGCTGGAGCTCAACGCGTCGGACGAGCGCGGCATCGACGTCGTGCGCAGCCGCATCAAGGGCTTCGCGCAGAAGAAGGTCACGCTGCCGCCGGGCCGCCACAAGCTCGTCCTGCTCGACGAGGCCGACAGCATGACGGCGGGCGCGCAGCAGGCCCTGCGCCGCACCATGGAGATCTACAGCAACACCACGCGCTTCGCCTTCGCCTGCAACCAGTCCAACAAGATCATCGAGCCGCTGCAGTCGCGCTGCGCCATCCTGCGCTACGCGCGCCTGACGGACGGGCAGGTCGTCAAGCGCCTGCTGCAGATCATCGCCGCCGAGGGCTGCGAGTACACCGACGATGGCTTGGCGGCGCTGGTGTTCAGTGCCGAGGGCGACATGCGGCAGGCCATCAACAATCTGCAGTCGACGCACGCCGGGTTTGGCATGGTGACGGGGGACAATGTGTTCAAGGTGGTGGACTCGCCGCATCCGATCAAGGTCCAGGCCATGCTGAAGGCGTGTTTCGAGGGCAATGTAGACTCTGCGCTGGACACGCTGAGGGAGCTCTGGGATCTGGGATACTCGAGCCACGACATCATCAGCACCATGTTCAAGGTCACCAAGACAATACCGACCCTGAGCGAGCACGCCAAGCTGGAGTTCATCAAGGAGATTGGCCTGACGCATATGAAGATCCTGGAGGGTGTCCAGACTCTGTTGCAGCTGAGTGGGTGCGTGGTTCGGCTTTGCAAGTTGAACATGGATCCGAAGAAGTTTCAGGCGCCCAAGGCGACGTGAGGTGGAATCTGATTCTGGAGCATGATTTTCAGCATAGCATGGCGTTCACTCTGGCTCGAGATGGCGGCTCTGGCGGGCTGGGGACCTGAAATTCGATTGATAATTTGCTTGGTCACATCTGATCATGTACGTGGACGTTCTTTCGCACGTGGCGTCTACAATCCAATCGTGCGGATTTCTTACCCAGAAGCCACTCCTTGCTTTTCAATCCTTGTTGTCCTTGCCATACTCGGCCTCAAACTGCTGCCACACCGCCCTGTCCCTCGCAAGCCGCCGCTGCATCCGGATATGCGCCTCATACTGCCGCAGACTATGATCCGCCTCGATCACGCCGCCGGCCAACATGCCCGACATCTGCAGGAACCTAGGCAACAAACCCCGGTGGTCAGCCAACCGCTGGCCTGCAACGCAGCCTCGGCGCAGTTCCCCCACAACAACACCCGCGCCTACTTCGCCAAACGCGGGGAGGGGGGGTTGGAGGAAGGGGAGAAAAAAAAAAAAAACTCACACTTTGAACTGGATCGTCAGCCCGCGGTAGATGGGCGACGTCATGTAGCCGACCCCCGAGAGCATGCCGGTCAAGGCGCCCCACCTGATGGCGCCGTGCCCGGCCCCGCGCGTCGCCGCCCACGCCGCGCCCGCAACCTCCTCGTCCCGCGTGGCATTGTGTGAGCGCATTTCCTGCTCATGGCGGGTCTTGCTCCTGCTTTGGCTTTGCTTTGCTGGTGAGGGCGGGGTGAAGTGCCCGGGAGGGCGGGGCAGAAAGGAGGGGCGAGGGAGGGGGGGAGGGGCGGGGTGCGTGGATGATGAGATGCTGCCAACGCTGGGTTGGGTGAGTTGGGCGTCGCGTGGGCCGCCGGTTCTGTCTGGTTTGGCGCGGACACGGCCTGCCGTTCGTGGGGGGGGGGCAGGATGACGCTAGTTGAGGCGCATGAACGAGCGTCCGTCCTCTGCTTGGAAGGTGTGCGTTTATGATTGTGCGGTATCATGAAGATGCGCTCATCTCTTCGCATCTAGAAGGTGCGGGGCGACGCGCAAAAATTACACAAACCTTACCTTTTGTCTGTGTTATTACTTTAATGAAAATCAAAGATTAAATGAATATGCTATTAATATATATAGTATTAACCTATAATGCTAGTAATAAAGCTATTAAAGAAATAAAGTTGATATTATTTCATTTTTATTTTTAATTTGATAAAATCTTAAGTTGGTAACTTTATGAAAAGTAGGTGCAAATTCTAGCCGAATTAATACCCCCCCCCTTTTTTTTTTTGAAAACAACTTTCAATATGGTAGTCATAAATAAAAAGAAGGTTATCAACTAAATATATAATTGCATTTAGGGTATAATTAGATATACAGTTGTGTTTAGGGTACAATTAAACCTAACTATATGTTACAGGCTAGTGCCTGGCTAGTGATTACCAGGAATCTAGCCTTGGTAGTTGTTATGCTCTCACAGCGCTCTAGAGCCGCTCAGAAGCTGCACGAGAGTATGCCCTTACACATCATGTAACCGGATTGTATCATCTTCCATAGCCCTAAAGCAACTCTCTAGCAGAGGTTTCTCCTCTCTTCTTCATCAAGGTTTATAGAAAGAATCCGACCACTTTAAGCGACAGCTCTGGCCTCAGTCCCTTTACACTGGATATTTAATAGTATTATGAACACAACTATATACTCAGTTATATCTTACATACAATTAAATATATAGTTTCTTTTTACGATTGGTATACAATCGCATTTTGTAATTAGGTGTATAGTTGCATTGAGGGTATAATTGGATGTATAGTTATATTTTGCCACTGTTATTCAATTATGCTTTACGACTAGTATATAGTTGTATTTTGCGATTGGTATGTAGTTGCGACTGTATAATTATTCCCTAGGTATAATTGTACATTTAATTACAAAGTATAAATGTATATTAGTTACAAAGCTTAATTATACGCCTATCGTAAAATGCAACGATATACTAGATATAAGGTATGATAATATATCAGTTATAAAATGAAATTATATACTATTTGTAAAGCGTAACTATATACCAGTTATAAAATGTTATTATATAGCAGTTATAAGATGCGATTCTATACGAGTCGTAAGGCGCGATTATACACCAGTTGTAAAACGTAACTATATATTTAATTGAAAAGCGCAACCATATATCAGTCGCACGTTATAGTTATATATCTAATTATAAAACGTAATTGTATGCTAGTTATAAAGTACAGCTATATAACTATATAAATTTACATGGTATTATTATTCAGATTTATATGGTATGGTTATGTGAGTAGATATAATGTTGTTATATAAACTTGCACGATGCTATTATATAAACATATATAGCTATACCATTTAGATTTGATATATAGAGTTATTTATAGTAATATATGAAATTTTTAGGGTAATTTTTAATGTTTTCGTAAATCTAAATTTTTAATACAGCTTTTACCACAATCGCAGAAAGAGTAAAATGACGTTTGTATACATATAACTGAAATAAAGGGATGGAAAATTTGATAAAGGTAGCTTAGTAGGTATAAGGATGGTCTTCTTAACTTTCCCTTATCAATATACCTACCCCAAAGTATCAAATACATTTAACTATTCTAAAAGTTATGTTTACCAATGCTAAAAGTTGTTCTTTTGGGTTTTCCTTTACATTTTGAACCTTAAAAACTAAAATGTTTAAATACTCTCATAACTTCATATATTTCCATGAATATATATATAATTACTATTGGTAGAGCTTTAGACGTAATAATGTTATCAATTCGATTGGTCGAAGTAATAGTAGTAATACGTGGTCAAGTGGTAGATATATTGTTCTAGGTTTGGCAGACCGCTAGCTAATCCACACAGTAATTTGTATGTCTAATTAATTGGCCCGTGCCCCAATGTAAAGTAGGCACATACTATGCTTGACTTACAGCCAATACAATAGGCTCACATAAAACAATACACTCAATTTACAGTTAAAAAATCAACTTTACTATAAGTAAAGTTAATTTACTTCATTACAGATATTACTATTCCAACACTAGCGGCTTTTTATTTTGTATGCATACGCTAATATGGTTAACTAATTTTTTTTGGTAACCATTAAATTACAATTTCGTAAACTAAATAAACCCCTGAAAATTCCAATTAACTTCTATATTAAATTCAAGTTATTCATACTTAAATTAGCTCCGTTTTCTTTTAATTACCCCACGGCTCTAAGGTTCAAGTTTATCGATTTCTATAAAAAGTTCGTCCCCTACAGATCTTTACAAACTTCTAATATAGCCGTACTAATTAAAAAGTTGTTATCGTTAGTTCTCTATCAATATTCCAATCTACTAGCGCAATCTTATCCTCTAACACGTAACTTAATCTTACCAAGCGACCTATTAACGTAGTTTTCGATGAGTATGGTTAGCATATTGCTATTTGTAAACCCTTTAAAGGCTTTATTCTATGATATCTTCATTATAATAATAGCAGGATTATATTTCCTATTAATCTAACGGAACTCATCAATCTCTCAGCCTTTATAAGCTTCGTAGAATACTATTTCGTCAATCATTAAACGTTTTTCGTTAGTGCTTCCGAACTTTGAAAATTATTCGAATAAACTCTTCGAGTTGGTACAAATTACAACCGGGATAAAAGGAATCTTCATCTACCTAATAATAATGTGAAAGGTTTCCTACAACACTATACCTATATTGAAACCCGCCATTATACCGTTAACCTCTAAAAGTAACACGCTTTATATAATACTTTTATATTTAACGAGAGTTGATTGAATTAAATTACCTATAATATTAAACTAATCCACCCGTCTATCTTTATTCTCAAAGGTCATTAAAATTCCGATTTCTAAAGATAAGTTGGTATTGTTTGTAAACGATCTATCCGTAAAAAGTATTAATTTAACCCTTGATCCAAGCTTAGTATCTACTACTTCAACCTCTTATTCAACCTGTTAAAGTATTTATATATTTGGTACTATACTTATATCATAATAAAAATGGTGTAGAAGGATTTTGATTGATATAAGGTAGCTATATACCTACTACAGATACGTTATTTCATAAACAATTAAACCTTAGCTGTATCAATCTTATAAATTATAATAAAATTAACGCCTTAGCCCCTTTGGCGAAAGTTAAGGCCTATATTAACACCAAATATACGAGTTAATGATCCATTAAATTCAAGTTGGTTACCTTTCACCAACTTCGTAACCAGTTTATAGTTTTAAAACTTAAAATACTTAATTGTTTATTATTCAGATACCACAAAACCAGCCGTTCCAACGAAAAAGGTATCGTTAATTTAAATATCTACCAAGCCTAATATCTTCTACGTTACCAGTAAATACGGGTCGTATATTAAAAATTTTATACCTAACCGTAACTTGAAGTGCAATTAATAGGTTAAAAACCAATAAATGTTTACTACAGCCAGTTCATATAATAATTTAATACATCGTATTATCATCCTCTAAAGGTAAATAACACGTAGTTTTTGTGGTAACTTTAGCAAAAAGATGGGCTATAAGCAGGTTACTAATGATAAGAATACTTATATTATATCTAAACTGCTAAATATAAACTTACCTTTAATATTATCTAATGAAGTTTCTACTAAAGCAATCACTAAACATTGGCTAATTTTCTAAATGGTTGAAAAATATATAAAAATCCAATATTTACCTTAATTACCATATCCTTGAGCGATTAGACGTAATTTTTCATACGGTCGCCTCGTGGTTTTGCCTTTAACTTTATAAATAATCCTCTGTTTAAAAACCGTAATATTTAGGCCTTAAAGATTAAAGTCGGCTTTCTATACAACTTATACAACTTCTCAAATTATTAGGCTATTAATCTCGACCCTATTATTTTTAAAGGGTTTACAAAATATTTTGATAATACCTTGTATTTGAAAATTCAATGTCAAATCTTTATTATATTTTTTCCTACCTACCTAAACGATATCATAAATACAACCCGGTTTATATTTCTTTTTTTGTTACATTTCTCCTTTTCGAAGGTCTTTCGCGCTGGCGACGTTTTATTGGTTTATTGATAACAGGTAAAAAAAAATTCTTATTAACTTGGTCGTTTAATTTAAGGACCTTTATTGTTAATTACTCCAATGTAAAGTTTAACCTAGTTGATGAAAAACGTGACGAAGCTTTTGAAAATTTTAACAACTATTTTAAATTTAACGATACTTAGAGTTTTGTATAAGCCCTTCCATTTATCCGGCTCCCGCCATACGAGGACTTCACTTTATAACTGTAAAGCAAATACGTTGATAATCGTAAAGCTATTCCTAATATTAAAGGCGTCTTTAACCTAACGCCGTAATAATTCCTTCCTCGATTCCATTAATACTTTGCCGTAAGCTACAGCTCTTTTTTAGGTATTTGCTAATAGCGGGAATTCACTCGTTAGGCGTAGATATACTTTAAAAACCAGAAACGTTTAAACCAAGTCTCCAAGGCCCACAATATAGTTTAAGCCCTTTACCGCTATTTAAAGGCGTTTTTTGGGGGGAATTTATAAAGATTTTAAATTATAAAGTAAAATTTTTATACGTTTGGAGAAGTAATAAATATACTCTTTAAATCTTTCGAATACTCTAATGGGTCTTTATAAACACCTGTTTACACTAGACTTCTATTATTTTAACATCTTCTTTTAACTTCTCCGTTATAAAATTAGTATTAATATAGTAAACAACGATGTCGGGTAAGCCCAAGTAAGTATTAATCTATAACATCCTTTGTATTTTACAGGTATTATTTTCCAATAATTACCTTAAAACCTTAGCTCTATAAAAAAGGTTACGGAGTTAAGAACGTGAAAAACAGGCTTATTATCCAAGTAAAATACATTAATAAAAACCTCGCAATTAAAGTTCTTATCGTCTTTGAATATAAACTTAAATTTTTGGGGGGTTAAAAGTGTATTTGGCAATAGTAATAAAGCTTTTTGATAGCTTTTAAAGTAAAGTATTCCATATCTTTATACTCAATAGATTTTAAAACTTTATACAGCTTATTAACAGCTGGGTAGTTAAAACACCGGTATAATGAACGTATCTTTAACTTTATCAGGTTTAACAACATTACTTTTAAGCCTTAAAAATAAAACCATAAGTACTTTTACTTAAAGGTAAAAGAAAACCTCTAACTGTTTTGAATTAGCTTATCAACATTGATATAAACGTTAACACCAAGGGTTTTTATAAACTCTAAGTAAAAAAAAAAATTGGTAGGGAATTATAGTATTTAAAATGTATTTAAGCTAATAAAAATTTAAATTACTATTATCCTTAGTAACGATAGTTGTTAGCCTAGGCTAAAGCTAACTTTAACTTCACTAACATTGTAACGATTAATCTTGATAACCGTAATACTCTCCCTCCATAATGTCATGTACTATGAATAGCCTCCTATTAAATACATTATCGCTCATGTATCTAGTATAATACCTTAAAATGTATGATTCGCATAACGATCGCAAAAGTTAAAAGTATGTAAGGGGTTATGGACTTAGTTGAGGTAAAGGTAAAGGTTTTTACCGCCTAAACAGTGCAAAGAGGTGTGGTCAACTAGTTATTAAAACGTATTAAAAATGTATTTTATATTAATTAATTTATCTAAAGGTATCGTTACCATTAATAACTTTATCGCTCTCAAAATCTACGACATAATTTTAGTAATCTTACTCGGAAGTTATAAGGTATTTGTGGATATTACTATATACCTATATAGCTAGTATACATAGCTCAAGTGGCAGTGCACCATATTGCAAGGTTTACTCCTACACAGTGCACAATAACGTGTTACGCTATAGGTTGCATTCTTGTAAGGTGCAAAGTGCATTATGCGTAGAGCAGTCCGGAATGAGTATTCCAGAGCGTATAGGAAAAAAGCCACTGCCCGAATAAGAGGTTTATAGCCTCTTATCCGTGACATACACTCTCTAAATACCTTTTTCGGACCTATTATCTATCTTTACTACAATATTAATTTTACGATTACTTTTCATTTATATTTACGTCAATGGTAACCTTACCGATACTAATTAATAACCGATCAAATTGACCAGAAATGATTGAAGAAGAAAAAGACAAATCGAAGTTAAATACCTATAGCGGGCTTTTGTAACGGTCCCAAATATTTTTAATTTAACACTATGCCTTATAAAAACTATACAGAAGTATAGAATTACGCGAGAGCACCGTTAAAACCCGATGCGTAGTAAGACTGTAAAATCTGGAGTAACTTTAAAAATTATTGCTTTAGTACGATATTATCAATTAATTGGTGTTTTGTTTACTAAAAGCTTTGTTAAGTTAACCGTTAACTTGTATTGGCGTTTTAAACGTACCCGGACACTTTTTAAAAAGCGTTATATTACTTATTAAACTACGTAAGCTAAGACCACCAAGTTTCGAAACCTTTCGTAAGAACCTACCCGATTTAAATACAGTACTCAAATCGATTGCAAAACCTAGAAACGGTTATAAATACAAAACTTAAATAGTTCGCCAAATCGAAAAACGGTTAAGAACAAAAAATCAAACCGCGTACAAATATTAGGAGCAGCCGTAATACGATAATATAAATTGTTTACCAAAACGCAAACTAATCCCTATATACCGGATTATATATTATATAACACGCCTCCCTAACCTCAATATACCTTCCAACACCTATATTTCCTTTCGCTTTTTTATGTTTAACATACCCACTCTTTTATGTTCGTTCTTTACCGTATATTTGAAGTTTAGTACTGACGACTTTTAACTTTTTCCTAATCGCTTAGTTGGTGTTGCGCTGTATTATAATCCAAAGACCAACTGCAGGTCATGGAACAAGCCAGCGGTCCGCTGCGCCATCAGAAGCCTGATGTCCAACACATCAAGTTAGGGATCTCTCTTATGTAAGCATCCAGGGTTAGGGTTTGGACCGACAGAACCGCCTGCGGTTCAGTCGATAATATTGGGACCGAAGGAAGTGACATCGACTTCAGCAGTCCAGTACTGAAGACAGTATAAAGGCACGGATATATAAGGACACGGTCATCACCACATAGATAGTATTTCCTTCATAGCTCTTCAGTTGTCAATCTAAGTATTCAGTCGACACACCTGAATAGCCTAACAGCTAGTGATTATTCTACAGCACGAACAAACATCTTCTTAATATTGAACCTTTGTTACCTTTGCTACCTTACTGCTAACATAAACCCCTTGACACATTCTATTTACTCACGGGTATTTAGTTTGATAATTACACGCTGCTATTAAGCGTTAATAAAACTGATTTAAAACTCTTGATTAAGTCGTCGTTACGTTTTATTTACGTATTATTCGAGCTTTATATATACTGGTAAACGTTAGTTACTTTATTTCGTTTGTACTTCTATATTTTAACGGTTTCTTTTTTTTTTWAAAAAAAAGAAAACCCCCGGAACGTACTCTAGTCTTATTCGCGGCGCAAAATCAATAATTTACGGCGTTTTATGATTACAAGTACACGTAAGAATTTCCTACGCCTAAATACATGATAGATTTACCAGTGATGGATCTAGAAAAAGCCAAAAAATACATGGAATACCTTTTTATATATATATCATTTCATAGTAGTATTTTAAAGTATTTAGACCTTAACCCTTTGGATAATAAGATCGAAGTATTAGTAGAGAATTGAAACCCTTTTATAAAGAATACATACATTATTAATATGATCTTTAACTATCATAACGGAGAAATTAAAGGACGTAACTTATTTAATGATTTGAAAAAGGATTTTTCGAATTAGACGCCAGATATATAACGTACAATTGATAGTACTATTTTAAGAATATTACGAAAATGATTGAAAAGTGAAAGTATTAATACAACCGGTGAGAATAACAGCCATATTGTGAAAGCCCTGTTAATAACGTTTTAGCTTATATAAATGTCAAAATGGATGGACGATGAAGTGATAAAAGTGAAATTTATAAAAGGATAGTAGTTAAGGAAACGTTAGAAACACCTATTTGAAATAACAGACCGGGAATAAGGAAAGCCCCCGTAAGTAGATAAAAGAATTTTAATAAGGTTAAACGCCCGCCGCAAAGTAGAAACGGATTTGGAAAAATCGACGGAAGAATAGGAAGTGCTGTAACAATCATTTATAATGAGGGTTAAATACGAACCCTTTTAGAAACGTAATTTTAAATAGAGATCGAGATAAAACTACTTCCAGGACACCGTTAATAGTCAGTTTAATAATGAAAATAGCGGTTCAAATAGAAAGAAAGCGCCGCTCCAAAGAATAATAAACGGTACAAAACATTAATACATACCTTATAAATTAATATTTACTGACCACGACCCCTATCGTAACCTCCTATTACACCACTATTCCATCAATAGAAACGACCTTATAAAGTTTACCAAGTTCGTCAAACTTTGAAATAAGGATAGAAATTATAACGGTAAACCATACAATGTATTCGATAATGAAATACATATTATATTGAACACATATGAAAAACTAAATATCGAACCGTTTCAATTTAAGTTCAAGTGGAATATATATTATTTTATATAGGTAAATACATTTGTAAAATACTATAAACGTTTGAAATTATACTTTTATATATAAATTAACCACGAGCTTTATAATGGAGATTAAATTAAGACGACCTGAAAATCAGTAAAAAAAAACAGCGTGAAAAACGGCAATGAAAACCTGTAGAAAGTACTTACTACTTATTAGCTAAGTTTCGAAAGTATTAGATAACCTTTAAACCGGAATAAGAAGGTAATAAATTGTTTGTCCAAGTAATAATAAAAGTATATCGCAAAAACCCAGATTTCGAATTTAAACTATTTAAATTAGAAAAATACTTAAAAAAACTTTTATATAAGCTTTGGAATATCTTTCAAAGCCTCTATATACCGATAGAAGAGCCTCGGATCATTATTTGTAGCCGAAAAAACGAAAGGCAAAGGTTAAATTATTAAAGTAAACCTAGCCACAACCATTTACTGCGTTTTAAATCGAAGGTTTAAAGTATGTAAGAAATAAATCAAACGCTCTAAATAAAATTACTCAAAAAAAGGATATTAGGGAAGAAGTTTTAAAAATTAAAGGTAAGGTAACTATTATCGAAAACGATCCTACGGCCAAGGAAAAAACATGTAATAGTTATAATAATACTTACGAAAAGGTATAAGAAACCCCTTAGGTTTGTAAAAGCGCTATATTGTATACGGTTATATTGAATATTAATTTACTAAATATTGAACTTACGAATAAATTCGGATTCAACGATAGTTTAAAGCCGACTATATATTTAAAGACCAGATCAAAGTTAATTTTCCAATATACATAACTGAGTATAAAGGCGTAAATGATAAGTTCAACGCCTACCGATATAAATATACCTTTAAAAATGACTTTAAAGGTAATGATACCTATTTATTAGCCTAAAACAACGAGATCATCCAATGTATTTTATAAGCTTATAAAAAGCCTTCTTTTCATATATTATAGGTTTGGACTATATAAACAGAGTATTAAATGCCTATATAGCGTTTCAATTTACGTTTTCAGACAAATACGGCAACAGGTCTCAAAGAATTTTACCTGATACTATTATTATTGAAATTTTAAAGACGGAAAAATGAAAATTCGACACGTTCGCGATGAAGTTCCCGAAGTTTCAGTTAAAACGAATAAAAGAATACTAAAAGGTCTTATTTAGTAAAGGAAAAGCATCGTTACTTGGGACGGTCGTTATAAATACGCCATTCGAACTGATTAAGTTTTACGCAATAGACTTGAAAACATTATTTTTACTTTTATTAGCTAACATAAATTAGTTGGGAATTAAGGTCCAGAATATACTTAACTTGTTTATCCACGTTTTGAATAACGTATCCATACCGTTTTAGCTTAAGTTCGACTACTTATGGTTTTTCCTCGAAATATATACAATTTAGGCTATTTACCTAACGTAACTGGAATTATGAATATTACACTGTCGATTCAAATACCAGGTTACAAAACACCTTTTACGACTATTTTACACTGTAAATTATACAGATATAAGAAATGATGTATTCAAAGCTATTAAAAAGTTTTTTTAAAGGTATTAGTTACAGTTACAGGCCTTACGACGGTTTAATTTCCGCCTTTAAAACGATGTAAACTTTAATTACGACATAATGATTGATATTATATATTAAAATAACTAACCGGTACTTTATCTTATCGACGCGGTAATATTATTTTAGGTCACTAAGTTTTTATGCAGCGTTTTCGTTATGAACTATTAAAACAGTCTCATTAATTATTAGTTAAACGTTTATTCGAGGTTTTTGGATTGTATTACCTACAACGTTAATACGTCCTTTGACTTTACTAAATAGCGTACTAAGGTTAGAATTACTGGCAACAAATGTAAATAAATATTAGTAAAAGTGCCATAAGGTATTAGCAAGTGTAAACAGTATTATAAACTGTTTAAAAAGCATATATATTGCTATTTAAAACGCTAAAGGGTATTAGTTTCAATGAATTAACCTTATAAATAAAGGTTAACGCCGTTAATAATACCTAGGGCCCGAATAAGCTTCTTTTTACGTTCCTCATTTCGAGTATTTGCTCAAAGATTAATATAAATTCTGTACTATCGTTAATGAAAATATAAATAGAGAATGTTATGGCGAAATCTATAATAAAGTTACGTTTTTACGGGCTAAGAATAACGTTCTCAAAGCATTGATTATAAGGAATAGACTATATGAAATTGACGTTTTAAACCTATTATCATAATGTGAAGTCTTAGTTTAAAAATTAAGGACGACTAGATTGGCCTTTAAAAATTCACTGGTTTAAAGGTTATAATGTGTTCATTGTTCTGTTAAACGATACGAATTCTTTTCGTTAAACGATGATACAAAAGTATAAAAAAATGAATAAAAGCGGACTAAAACCGTATTCCAACCAAAATCACCAACGGAAAACCCCTTAAAACGACGAATTCAAACCGCTCCCAGTTTTAACTTACCCCCTAAATCGTATTCTCGACCCGTTTTTACTAAATAAAAGCGGCTTACTTATATTAACCTAACTAACATTTCGTTGTTGGGACCGCTCCTTCAGCTCTAAAACTAAGAAATGCCCTGGGACTTTTTCCATAGGCTTTTTTATTACTTAAAAGGATATGAAAAACCGCGAGTTTAGCCTAAAACTTCGTTACGACGACATTATTTTTACCTTAAGTACCTCATTCAAATAATTTCTCTAAATAGAAATCTTTACCTTAATCGATTATGGCGTATTTTTATTTAAGCTATGTAATCCAACAAATTACGACATTTACGATTTTTGTTCGCCTCGTACACGAAGTTAAGAACAAAACCAAAAAATCATACGAAAAAACTCGATTGGTTGTAAAGAGCTATAACAACGACGGTACAAAATATATCATAAATTAATCGCCGACTTTATAATGAATTAGTTAATGTTTAATTTTTAGACCCATAGCCTCTTGTTATACATTTTAAAATTTATATATCTTATTTCATAATATTAACTATATTTACAACTAATTTAAGGAGCGATTTCAATGATAAATTTACGCGTATATACTTATAAATATTAAAACATAATGCCTACCCGAAATTTTTACGTATATAAAATCGTTTACGGCTTAGTTAAAACTATTGTTTATTAATATAATACTTATCAAAAATACTATAAAAACGACTCGAAATAATTTACTTTACCCTCGACTTATATTCATTAGTATCAATAACCCGTTTCACCGGCTATATATTAATAGATATATAAATGGATAATACATTAACGTTGTATAACGCCTTGGTTTCCGCTTTTGAAAAAAACAAACTGTTGTAATAGCGGTAAAATGCAGTGCAGTCAAGTCAACTTTACTTTCAGTAAAGTTGATTGTATTGACTGCAATATTGGCTGCAGTTTGTGGGGCTGCACTGCAAATGTAGTGCAGTAGGTACTCACTTCAAAGTAGGGCACAGGCCAAAGCGTTTAGCAATACAAATTAGTGTGTAGACCGGCTAGCGGTCTGCCAAACTTAGAACCTACACACATTAATCAACAATATTAACGTAACACTAGTTACTTCGACTATAGTGATTCGAATCGACTACGTTACAACGATAAAAGCCTACCAACACAAACTTCTAAAGGCTGGTTTAAAGGCGAAACCTATTATGTACCTAATAAAAATTATATAATCGACTTTAATAACGCTAATATTACTTTTAAGAACGGTATTTTAAGCTTCATATAAAATAATAATTAGATAAAGTCGCTTTTGCCGTCTTAAATAACGTAAAACGGGCTATTGAATACAAATATCAACGCCTATATAACGTTTAAGTCGTTTTAATAACCTAACTAAAAGCGGCGTTTTACTATTCGATCGTTACGTAATACTAAAAAGCCCCGTGAAAGGATATATATAAGGCGTTTAATAAACGACTTTTATAACAAATATATAATTTAAAATGCGGTTTATGGTTTTTATCGCTAAATATACGTATTATAAAGCTATTTGTTTTTACTAACAGCTTTTTCGCTAATATTAATGACTTTATTTCGTAAATGAACTTCGTTTTGGTTTTTGATAACAAAATGCAGGCCTGAAACGGCTTTAAGCTTCGTAAAAATATTATTTATTAAAGTTTCACCAGAAACAAATGTGTTTCAAAGAGCGTTATAGCTTCGAAAATTTATAATATAGTTAAAGGTTTCTATTCAAATATTATTATAATGATAACGGTTTAGATAATTATTTCCAACCTCAATTTACATCTTATCCTCTTCGTTATATATATTAACTTGTTTTCGTTTCATAAATGCCTGGTTAAACTATGTATTATTAATGAAAAAAGTTTCGTAATCAATATTATAACCTTACGTAAATCGTACGAACGCCGGAAAATCGAGGAAACGCAATGAATCGATGTGAAATGAAACCCGTCGAATGTAATAACTAAAGCGATACTAAATGAAGTTTTATAAATACTAATATCGATAAGTATACTATTTATTGGGGTTGTTAAAAAGGGTTTATAACCTTAATCAGTTAGTATATTATGATTTAAATCGGTTCAATGCCTATTATCTATATCGCTCCTCGAATTATATGATGGTCCACGACTTATGCCTATATGGGTACTACGGATTTAACTTTATTTAAATTTATCATTTTGTGCTGGTTTAAATATCTTATCATTTTTTGTTTTATATACCCCGATCCTACGAAATGTCCCATTTTTTTTCTATTTAAATTGACCATTTCGTGCCGTTTTCGGCATAATATTAATTTTTGTTTTACGTACTTCAGCTTCAATAATTTATATAGTTCAAATTACGATTATTACTCGTATTACACTTGTTTTCAAGAAGAGTAAGAAAATTACTGTGTAACGTATTGTATTATAGCCGGACGTACTAGACCGTCTTTAAAGGGAAGCTAATTACTGTTAAAAGTAAAGGGAAAGGGCGATGCCGTCGCATTCTTACTATCCTCCTCATCGCCTTTCCCTTTTATATTAGCGCCACCTCTATTACCACTATCGACGTCGCTACTGGAGCTAGCAAGGAGGTGGTCCTACGCTTTAGGCCGCATGTCTTTAAGCAAAGCCACAGTGGTGGTTTTACCCTTTTAACGACGACGCGAAATAACGTCGTCGAACTCGTTTACGTAGTATATACATAAGTTCCGTTTTAAGGCGGCGATAACGGTTACCGACTTTTTGGTTTGCCGGTCAACGTCTACTATTAATTAACATCGGTTTAATTTAGTCATTTACGACTGCGGTTGGTTTTGGGATCATCCCAAATATTACTCTTTTTAAAAAGAGGGATTTTTGAAATCGGTTCTTACTATAAAGCCGGCTGGCGCGTAATATGGCTTCGGCTTACGGCTTTAAAACCAACAGAATAGGAGCATATCCGTTGCTACTCTGCTCGTAACGATAGTAACGGGCCGAACGACCTCTACTTTCGTAGTAATTGCTAATAAACTTACCCGTGGTGGCGGACACGATATACGGTATGTAAGGCGTATTTATTAACGGCCCGGGGCTATGGATCCACGTACGTCGCTTTAATGCTATGCGCGTTATAAAAGCTTCGTGATATACCTTAGTAATACGAAACTCGAGGCGGTGAAGTAGGTCAATCTTGTACTCTTTATCAAAAGGAATATTAAAATTATATAAACGGGTGGATTTATGGAATACAAACTGCGGAAAAGCTTCGTAAGGCTACGTTTACGGCGTTAAGAGGTTTTTTCGGGTAAAGAGGTTTTTACCCGCGGGGAGAGGGTAAGGTTTATAATCTCGAAAGCTTCCCGCTATTCTTTTTAGTAGTTAAAGGGAAAGGAAAAGGGAAAGGAAAGGGACGGAGGGGTAACGGCCGGAGAGGCGGCGGCGGGGAATAAGGAGGTCGGGAGGAAAGCGGCAACAGCAAAGGTTAGAGAGGCTGGAGAGGCGGCGACGGCAAAGGTTAGAGAGGCGGCGGCAGTGGGCTAGGGTGAGGCCCGAGGGGACGCGGTTATGGAAAAGATTATGCCCGACGAGGGTAAGCTATAGGTGGTAGAAGTAATAGTAGTATTAACGGCGGCGACAATGGCGGCAGTAATAACGGTACGGCGCCGTTCGCGCGCCAAACAGCGCTTTACAAACCAATTTTTACGCGGCATTTATTTAAAGTTAAGGTAAGTATATAGATATTAATTGAATGTCCTATCTATTGTAGCGTTTAAGATTTATTAATTAAAATATGGGATGAGTTAAATTAAGATAAAGACTTATATTAACTGTAGGTATGCGCCTTTGAAGGGAAGAAAAAGAAGTTTTACCTATGCCAATAACGATATTTTTTTATAGTAACCTAAAATATATAACGGCGTAATCACCTATACGTAATCATCCCTGTAATACCTATGTAGTTACACTCCTATCAGAAATAACAAAAAATGCTAATGACAACTATATCATTACCAATTGACTATACCAACTAAGCTCTTACTACAATTACCACTGCGACTATAAATTACTAATTCGAACCTTTATATTTGGTACCGTAACTATATTATCGTTATAAAAGCTCATGATTCGAACCTTTGCATTTAGTATCGTAAACATACTATCATTACAAAATCTGCTAATTCAAACCTTTAAATTTAGTACCGTAATCACGTTGTTATTACAAAATCTACTAATTATAACCTTTACAACTTATACTTTAATTATATTGTGGCTACAAGATTACGTATACGAAACGAATTCGTTACAATAATACTATCGTTACTAAGCTATAGGTATGAAAGACAAGGAAGAAGGAAAAGATTACCTATATGAATATTACTATATTCCCCTACAGCTAATATATATAGAACAAGTGGCAATACACTATATTGTAAAGTAAACTCCTATAAAGTGCACGATAACATGTTATGCTACAGGCTGTATTCTTACAAGATGTAAAGTACATCATACGTGAAGCGGTCTGGAATAGGTATTCCAGAACGTATAGAAAAAAGGCCATTATCCAGATAAGAGTTTATAACCTCCCATCCGTGGCGGGCAATCTCTAAATACCTCTTTCGGACTTATCATCTATCTTTACTACAATATAAATCTTACGATTACTCTTCATTTACATTCACGTGAATAGAGACCTTACTGACAGTATTACATATGTTACATTACTTTTTTTTTACGCTTAAAAAGGTGGTAGCGAGTTAACCAACAGCTAAATTTACTTCAAATCCAATATTTTTTACTACTATTACAACGATAGTTTTTACGATTAATAATTCCGTTTAAATCTTGCTTCTATTAGAGTTAGTGTGCTAGTTACCTCCAGTTCAAGGTCGTTAGGCCAGGTTTTGGGAGTTCAGGGCGCCTATAACCGTACTTACGGTCGACGTAATTAACTATTATACGTCCTATTTTATTCACGTTACGAAAGTCGCCAGCTTAGGGGTATATACCAAGTAAATTTGGTGTACTTGTTATTAAGATTACAAACGAGAAGTGAAATTGGCTAAAAAAGCCTTTACAAGTGACATTTGGATGTTATAAAACGTATTTAAATTCGCTAACACCTGTAACGGCTATCTGTACCTACTCGCGAAGTGTAGTTTTTTAACGTAGACCTTTCCTATTATTTTCTGGTACAACATCAACTTTTTAAGTATCTAATTCAGCACATCTATTAATATTTCCTCATTTTTTTCTTTGCTATTATTGTGGTCCACCTTGTAATAGCCTAGTATATAAAGTATTAGGTAAGGTAGACGTCGTATTCGAAACGAATTTTTATATTATTGTGAATTTTGCGAAAGGTAGTTCCTCGGATTTGAAAGGTTAGGTAATAATTCATGATATACCTTGTAAGGATCTTAGGAATAATATTTAAAAACTAAAAAGCAAGAACCTATATTTACTTATAAATGTGTTGAAAGGGCATTATCTTCTTGTCTAAAAGTTTATAAAGCTTCCTGTTATACTTCTTTATATCATTTTATATATTGGAGAAGTCCATAAAAAGCTTAGAATTCATGTTAACCATTTTAATAGGTTTTGGAGTAAAATCGCGATAATCGTTCCAGTTTTAGTTAGTATTTCTTTAAAATTTACGCCTTAGGACCTCCGAACCATAATGTTAAGGGTAATTACCAGTCTCTTGACTCAGGGGGTAAATTACTGGAGTAAAACTTGTAATAGGGTCGCGTGTATAGGTAAATCTGCTGTAGGAATGTTTTTGAAGGGTTTAGCGATTCTGATTAAAGTGTTAGGAAGCAATAAAGGCTTGATGGTTTTAAAATATTTGACAATCTTACTTAATTGACTAGTATAGAACGCTAACTTTAATTCCTATTACCGCATTAGCTACCACTGCTTTATATGCCCTGCCGCCGCTAAAAACGTACCCTGCGCTATTACATAGAAGTGTTAGGCTATCGAATAAATTAATATGATTTTTTATCGTCAATATGAGAAGGGGATAAATTTTACTAGGTGTTAAAAGGTATTTGAAAACGTGGATCTTAAGGGTATTCCTCTAATTAAGCCAATTCAAAAAGAGTTTTCGCCAATCTTGTAAAGCTCTCCTTCAATACGTAGATTCTTCGTAGTTAAAGCTCCTCCTTTTACTTAGAATTAATACCTCTTTAGATCTTTTTCTATATATTAATAGTTCAATAGTCGAAAAACTTACGATATTTACAAAAGGCATAGTTGCTACGGTCAAGTTTTTCGCCGCCGTTTTTTTAATGATGAAGTAGCTGATGCAATTGACTAGATACCTTTTAGTTGAATATTCGTCGACATCTTACCCCTAAAGGTCTTTATCGTAATGCTTTAAAAAGGAACCTGAAGGTTTTAATCCTTGTTTAAAGTTTTTAGGTAGATTTCCACTTCAGGTTTTAGATTACGTAAAACTTGGTAGGTAAGGAACTTGGTAATTCGGGGCTTAAAAACTTATCGGTTTAACTTAAAGTTGCTCAAAGGGTATTTTTGAATGCGACTTAGTAATTTTGAGTGGTTTTGCTTATAGTAGCAATTTTAACGAATTAAATTGGTTAAAGATAAGGGGAAAAACGTTAAGTAAGTACAGAAATTTAGTGTAAAGAATAAGGTTGAATGTCGTTTATTGATAGTAAAGGTTAAAAGTTAAAAGTTGTAAGCTGTAAAACTTAGTTTTTTTTGTAATAGTAACACTCGTAGTAATATTCACTTAGCCCTTTACCAACTTACCAAACTTTAAAACTTCTAATAGTTAATTTTAACTTTTTTTTGAAAAGGATCCATAAAGATTTCTTAGTATTTTCAATAGAGGTACCGTTGCTACTTTTAATTTTCCGTAAAAACTGGCGTAATCCAAAGGTCCTATTTACATACTACCATAAAAAAAGATATAGTAGTAAAGGCCCTTCGTAAAAATATTTCCTCTACCGTAATGATAGCATAAAACGTAATAACCGGAAAGTAACTTCTTCTTTTACTTAGCTAACTTATACTTAATCCATTAAGCACTAATTAGTATTAGTAGAGCTTTAGATATTACAATGTTGTTGATTTGATTAATCGAAGTAACAGTAGGATTACGTAGTTAAGTGGTGGATGTATTATATTAGGTTTGGCAAACCGCTAGCCAGTCTGCACAGTAATTTTAATATCCAATTGCTTAGCTTGTGTTTTAATGTGAAGTAGATGTATACTATACTTGACTTACAGCCAATGCAGTAGGCTTACACAAAAAAATACACTCAACTTGCAGTTAGTATAGTTAACTTTAATATGAGTAAATATGATCTACTGCACTGTAGATATTACTATTCTAACAATAACTTTGTTTTTAATATACAAAAAATATTTTGAAATTTCAATTATATATCAAAATGACGTGTAAATGGAAATATATTCAATGAATATATTCTTGCGTTTTTTTCACCCACTCTATATAAACGTTATTCATAAATCATATAAATAATTTGAAACAAAAATATAAATTAAATACTTTCAAGAGTAGAATTTTCAATCGATAGATTTCTGATACTACACATCTCAATGTGATAGTCATGTTAAATAACAGCTGTTTCCCGTCTTTTGGAATCTGTAACCTATAACGTATTAATATTCAAAATACAAAATATTTTACTCGTACTACTTTCAATAATTACCATAATCAAAAATTTATATCAAATATTTAGTTCTATTAATATTGACGAATGGTTTTTTCGTTCTTATACTTACAGATATTAACGCAGTGATATATTTAATGAAAAAAGATTTTTATAATGTATTTAAAAAACTTTTTCTAGATATAAATACATTTGATACTATTAAGTACTTTTATAGCGGATAACCCTTACCTATCCACGTTCCTTTAATATTATCTCTTTAAAATTTTACATTTGTTTACTTATACGCATTGATAAGTTTTCATGAAGAATTCTTCTTTTGGAATAGGTATATACATTTAATAGTTTCAGGTACATTTATTATAAGTAGATCGCTGCTACCCTTATTTCTATATGGCTATATTTATTTAATTTTATACACGTTTATGTTTCTTACATTCATATAACCGCGGCAGTATTTTTCATAATTTTGATTTAGTTTCAATTCTAATTTACATTTATGAATTATCCTTTACACCTTTTAGTTGCAATATTAACTCTCTATATATTAACGCCAGAAGCCACGTTATATCAAACCCTAACTCCGTAGATATAAATTTGTATATAACAACTTCATATTACATAAGAACGTTTTATATACTATTACAGTATATATTAATATTGAGGGTAGCTTTGTATTATATATTAACGTTGTATATACTATAGCCATATATATAGCTAAGTTATTAACCATCAACGTATATGTTTGATTCCTACATACTAATGCTATATATTCCAACTTCGTTGTAAATACCGTATTAGATACTAACGCCGTATATAACAAAGTTGTATATAATAATATTGTGTTTTATGTTAATATTGTAAATTTCGTTGTATTATATTAGTATATACTAATACCGCCAATAACATTATATTAACATTATATATATCAACGTTGTAGGCAAAGTCGAATTATATATTAGCTTCATTTATACTTGTATTATATATGTTGACGCTATATTTATTAACGTTTTATTTACCAAAGTTCATACTATATATAACAACTTCGTATATAATGACTCTATACATTCAAACGTTATATTCAATACTACAGTGCATAATAACGCCATATGTAATAACCTTATATATAATGACACCGTATAAAATAACACTATATCCAACAATGCTGTATATAATAACCCCGAAAGGTTAATGAAATACATGTGTGTAGTAATAATTAGCAATAATAAATGAAGTGGAAAGCGTTTAAAGACAAATATTATAAATGAGAACATCTTTAAGCGCAGATTAAAACAAGTTTTGATTAAAGAAAATACATTTGGTACTTTAAGGAACTGTAATTAGTTATATTTTTGTAAAATAATTATTTTTAGTTTGGTTTAGTCGGCGTCGCATCAGGCTATCCTTGTTAAATCTTATACATCTTTACCTGAGCGCAACAATCAATTTTGTATCAATATTATCAGTATGTAATTCTGATTTTAGTTCACGCCAACATTATCAATTTTTCTATTACTGAAACTTATTTCTTAAATATCACAATTACCATGCTTCATCATTTCCTAATTAATCCTCAAATATTATTTTCATTTCTTCTACTATTCATTTCAAGTAATTTGGTCTGTACGACCCCCATTGATATAAAGCCTTCAAATTTATTTTCATTTACAGATGCGTAGCTACGAAAAGTCGAGATATTACTAAGTATTAGAGAATTAATATTGCTTCCAACAATACGATTGACTGCAACTATAACCTCCTAAGAATAGTTCTTATAGCCTTTCCAGCGGAAAAAACCGTGACTATTCTCTTGAAAGTAAAAACAAGGATATTACAGCAGTTTCAAATAAGAGGAATATTGTCGGTAAGGTCTCTAATTATTCATATAAACGTAAAACAGTAGAAGAGTAATCATAAAGATTGGTATTTTAGTAGTAAAGATAGATATCAAGGGAGAAGCATTCAGAGAGCCTATGCCTTAGGTGAGAGGTTATAAACCTATCACTCAGGCAGGGGCACTCTACCGTGCACTCTGAAAATTCCACTTCCAGGCAGTGGCACACTATCGTGCACTCCGTAAATGCCACTTTCAGGCAGTGGAATGCTACCATGCACTCTTCAGGAATGTACCTTGCAAAGTAGTACGTTACTGTGCACTGCTGCAAGGATGAATTCCTCACCGCGGCTACATACTAACTATAGGAATATATAAATATATATGTCCACAAATATTGTCGCATTATTAATATTACTATGTTATGAGATTGTATTGAAGGATTGGTGTTTATACTGCGAGACTATGCTTGCTAACACAGCTAGGTCATTAAGAAGAGATTTATATACTGTAAAATTCATCGCGTTGTAATATTTTACAAAATATTATTCAAGTACGATTTAGTGTATAGTTGTTTCTAAGTATCATTAGTTATATCGTTACATCTTTAAAAATTTATTTAGGTATTATAATTATATGTACAGTTGTATCTTAGGTGTAAAAATATACCTAATTATATCTTATACATAATTTTATATGTAGTCGCACCTTCGTTACTTCTTTCAGCTCTCATGATTGTATACCTAGTTATATCTATATTATGATTTGGTATATAGTCGCATCTATAGTTTAACTGAGTATACAGTCGCAAGAGTCGAACAAAGCTTTAAAGAATGAATTATATAATTTTATATAAGGCATAATTGTAAATAAGTTATAGTTAGTAAATGTATAGTTATACGGATTCATAGGGAATTATTATTTAGCTTTATATAAAATTACTATATAGATAAATACGGTTCTGTTATGTAAATCTAAATTAAACTACCATGTGAACTTCATATTTAAGATTATTTAAATTGATAGTTAATGCTTTTGTAAAGCTAAACTAAAATAAAACTTGTATTATAATTGCAAAAAAGTGAAATAGTAGTTGCATATAGATGAGTGAAGTGAAAAGGAAGTAATTTTCAAAGTGGTATTCTTACGGAAAAAGTGGTGACTTTACAGGCTAACTTATACTGATATACCTTAGAGTAACAAATGTATTCATCTATACCAAAAGTAATTTTAATTTATGCTGAAAATTTGGGGGTTTTCACCCATATCATAACTGAGTATTAATATTTAATTTACGTATTAGTATTACTTATATATAGAAAGAATAAAATTTGTTGTAGATAAACATTACTTCTGGTATATATACATGAATCTGGTACTTTTAAGTACTTTAATAGAAGATAGCTTACAGCGATTTCTGTTTTTGTAAAGTTATCTCTGTTAAAATTTACATCCATTTACATACGTACATTAGTAAGTTTTTCTTGATTCATAATATGAATACGTAAGTTGAACCTCAAAATGTTGAAGTTATTAATAATAAGGTTTTTAGTTGTTTGAATTCATTCATTATTATTACGAGTTTAATGTGTGTAATATGAGTTATTGTTATAGTTGTATGTAGTTGATTTTCAAGAAAATAAAATGTTCCTGTTATATGAGGTTTAATGGTATAAGCATAAAAACTTATACTGTTACAGTTTGAATCGTGAAAAATGGAATGCAGGAGGTCGTGGGTTTAAGTGCAGGTTCTTACTTCCTTTTAATTTTCAAAAATTTGTTTTAGCCTTTTCAATGATAATAAAGATAACGTTCTATATATCTATATGTTTTATTCCGTTCTAACTCTTTGTCAATTGAATGTGTCTAACCTTATAAAGATTGTTGCTACGTGGATATAGTATAGAAGAGGGGATACATTGTAATATTTATAAGGTATAAAGATTAAATTGTAGTTCTAGTTGCGCACGATTGAATCTTTGCTATTCAACTTTACACTTTTTACATGGTATCAAGGTATGAATGTGCAACCTTCAACTGGTAAAATTGTTACTAACGATTATTATCTACCATTATATAATTAATCTTCCATATTTACTATACGCAATATTACTATACAAAACGCTATAATATACAATGCTACCATATATAGTATTATTATGTACAGAGTGATTGTATACGAAGTTATTATAGAGAATATTAACATTAATATATATATATATTCAATATCAAAGAAGTTAATATACATGGCGCTAAAATACAAATCATTGATATATAACACAATAATATCTGCAACGTTAATATACAAAATGATAGTATATATAATGTAAACATCCAACACAATGTTATATATCATATCAGCATATACTATACAAATATATAACACGATATTAAATACAATATTAGTATATACAATACGATTATAAACGATGATACTGTTGAAACAATAGTATTGAAGTAAATTTAGTCAACTGTACAATCAAGTAACTTGATTGTACTAACTGAAAGTTGAGTGCATTGTTTTATGAGTTAACTGTATTGATTATAAATTCAAGTACAGTGTATACCCACTTCTCACTAGAGCAAGAACGAAGAAATTGGCCATAGAAATTAGTGTTTGGGCTTGCTAGCGATCTACCAACTCTAAAAAAAAATACATCTACCACTTGACCATATAATACTACCGTTACTTCGACTACAATTCGAATCGATAATATTGCAACATCTAAAGGCCTATCAATACTGGTTAGTTCTTATTAGATCAATCACAGATTCGTTAGGTATAAGAAGAAGCTATATTCTGGTTACGCTTTGTATTAAAAGGTAGAGGAAATCCTTTTGCAAAAGTTCTTTACGAATTACGTCGGTGTTCACAGAAATACGAAGAAAAGACCTTTGGATTGAGTTGATTTTCACGGTAGCCTAAAAGTGGCGACGGTATCGCTATCGACTAAAACATCAATAAAGTTTAATTAAACCATTTTTGAAGACGAACGTTAGAATTAACCGTCAAAAGTAGTAGAAAATAAAGCAAGCGATCACCAAACTACCAAGTTCTCTACAGTTGACACATAGCTAAGTTGTTACTACTACCATCATAAATCTCTAATTTAAAGACGTCTTACGCCAAACAATAACTTTAGCAATAAATAACTTTTAACTTACAACGTTAACCTTTTTCTATTTATATTAAGCCTTCTTCTCCTAAATTATAAGATATTCAAAAAGAGTGTATTATTAATCGAATACACTACTAAACACGTTAAGATCTCTACATCGATCGAAAACACCAAAAATCATTAAGTTGAGCTAAACAAGCCACTCTACGCAATTTTACGCCCAAAGCATCAAGTCCCCTTTCCTAAATCTTCGACTCACCCCCCCTAGTACAAAGTTTCACTCCACTTGAATTGACATCAACCTGCTAGCCAAAACGTTAAAAAAAGAATATTAAGAGCGAATAAAAGAAATTAAAGCCTTAAAACCTATTCTTTTTAAGAATTATAACGAAAACCTTTGGTTTAGGAGCGTTAATAAGGCATCAACTGAAAAACACTAGGCGAATTACGTCGATTAGTATATCTCTAATATATATATCAGTGAAGAGTATAGTTATAGTGCCCGCACTTTCCAAAAATTTTGTAAATCTTTTAATTACTTGAAAATTAACCTATAAAGAACGATTTAACGTACTATTAAAACCAAGTTGAAAGTAAAAGTTGATAGGCGTGGGATTTTTGTTCCAGAGAAGATACTAGTTGGATTAGTAGAAACCTTTTTTAAACTGGCTTAACTTTAGGATTACCTTTAAGATTCTTAATATTGAAATTCACAAGGAAAACGAAATAAATGAACAAATATTAACGCCTCTGTAAATGTTTTAGGAGATCACTGTTTCATCCCCAGTTAATTTAAAACTTTAACACTAGTAATAACTTTTTATACCCCAACAATGAGAAATCTGTTAATTTGCTAGGCAGTTTCGTTCCTGTTCGTGATAACATGAAGTGCGCGTTTAACGGAGGCATAGAACATGAATCAGCGACTAGCAATGAAATAAGAGGAATTAACGTTGGCGTTATCTAACGTTTGTTTGAAAAAAATTATCAAGTCTCTTAAGGGTTTCCCCAAAATAGTTAAAACCCCTAAAGTGAACCTTTTTACAATAAGTACATATATACCTACATACGTGAACATAATATAGTTCCTGCCTCATGACTTTACCCCTCGGGTCAAACGAATATCAACTACTCAGATGATCTTGATTTTAAAGGTTGAAAACTTAAGTTGATTTCAAAAAATACTAGTAACGACTAGGACGACTATTGAAACTTATCCCTCTGGCCGGTTATAATGGTTAACATTAATAATAAGCTCTTTATTGACTACAACATAATTTCAAATAATATAAAAACGTATAACAGGAAACTTTACAATATACTTAATACGGAAAAAATTCCATTCCTCAACATTTGCAAGTTAATAGAAGTCTAACCTTTAGATTTACACTTACTATTTTCAGGAATCATTACGAGTTACGATAGGAATCATTATCTGACTTTTTTAACCAAAACATACACTTTCTATAAAATTTATAATGGAATAAAGAGTTACTTCAGGTACGATGTCCACCTTACATAATACCATACAAATTAGAATACGACAAGGTAAACGATGAAAATAACGAAGTAAAAAGAGGAGGAAATATTAATAGATGTTGTTAATTAGACGTTTAAAAAGTTAATATTGAGTTAACAAGTAATGAAGAAAGCATACGTTGGTGAAAATACACTTCAATAGTAGGTAAGAGCGGTCGTCACCAGCGTTAACAAGTTTGAATATGTTTTATACCGTACAAATACCACTTATAAAGGCTTTTTTAGCTAGTTACGGTGTCCGTTTGCAATTATAATAGCACGCATGCAAAACTTAATTGATATATACTATAAAACTGATAATTTTCGCGATTTTGATAACAAAGACCTTCTAACTATGTAGTATATCAACTGTAGGTACTGAAGGTTATTTTAAATATAGCTAAAGATTCCTGAACTGAAAGTTATATTAGCGATAACAACGTGAGCACGATTTGAGCGGACCTGCTAATCGTAAATAATATAGTCGTAATATTGATACAAGGTGTTGGATTTATGGTAAGTCCAGTTATTGGTAAAGTCTTCATTAAGATACTGAAATCGACAAACAATAGGTAATATATTATAGATAGTACCCTATTGATTTTAAAAAGGATTATTTGGACATCTTTCTAGACAATAAGTGTGAAAAGGCTTCAAGTGATAAAGATATACTATATTAAGTTACGTGGTATAAAAATAATGCTTTTAAAATAGTGCAGTAACTAGTCGACCATGCCTTGTTATATTGCTTGACTAGTGAAGACCCTTAACTTTGCTATAAAAATCAAGCACTTAACCACTTACACACTTTCAATCTTCGCGATGGCTACGCGAATTACACTTTTTAAAAGATCATGCCAGATACAAAAGCAACAAATTACTTAATCAGAGGCTATTTGCAAGACATTATACTGAGGCAGGAGGGCACTATTGTCACGGAGATCAATCGTCAAGATACCAGCAAAGCTGAAGTTAGCTTCGACTTAGGTAAAAAATTATCGCTATTAGAATAAAAGACTATGCAAATAGTTGTTGGACCAATTACGTTTAATAGACCCAAGTCACCTACACTATTTCTCCTTTATTTGGAAAATATAAGGATCCTCAACATTAATGTTGACGTTAATGTTAATAAACTGATTAAGGATATCTGAAAATTCTCTTTCATCTTTAAACATGAACATTTGTGGCTTCATCTTCAAGGATTAAAGGTAATTTTAATAAATTTAACGGAATTGGAAATACTTTAATTATACCGTCACGTTGATTACTGAAGCATCAATAGGTTATATAAATTCTTTGAGTTCGCAGCGTATAATAATATAGAGTATTTTTAATTAAAATCTATTAAAAAGCTTTTCTACTATTTCGAAACTCAAGTTCTAGTACCCAAAGGGTTATAATTTACTTTAAAAGATGATTAATATTTTACTTACGATATTTTATTTAATGTTTTGTATTTAGATGACAACTCTATTTTTTATATTGTAAATTCCATAACCTTTTTTAAGGTATCGAAATCCTAAAGTATCTTTCGGCGAATAATACCAGGGAAACGTTAAAAATATTGTTGATTAATATATACTTCTGGCTACTAAACATTATTGTTCAAGATATTGGTACTAACTTTATAACAGAGAAATTTGGGTTTAACGTTCAAATAATAAGGATTCAATATAAACAAGGATTCTTTGAGGCTAATTAGATGATTATAAGGGTTAAAATGATATACGCGTTACTTCTCAGGGTATATAGTAAACTTACATAAAATATTATAAGTTTTATGGATAAAGAAGCACGGTTTTAAATAACAGTAAAAGGCCCGAATGACATAGTAGGAACTAATGGCCTGGTACTAACATTATTGGTTTCTGGAGTATATCATCGTTTAACGAGTGAATCTCCAATATTAGCAAGTACCTAAAAAAGGCTATGATTTACTGTAAGGTTTTGAAAGAAATAGGGAGGGAATTTGCCAGGCATTAAATCAATAACGTCTTTAACACTATAAATAGCCTTACGACACTCGATATAATAACTTTGTTATTGTAAAGAAAAGTCCTTGTGTGGCTAAAGCAAGAACAATAATATGACTCATTGAAGATTTCAAGTATTATAAACACAAAAGTAATTGTTAAAATTATTAATTGTTTTGAAACATTTTGCATAACTTTGGTTAAACCTTATATTAGAGCGATGGATGATTACAATAAAGATCTTTAAACTAAGCGAATTAGCTAATACAACTTTCTCTCTCCAATAATTAATAAGCCGATAAAATGACGATGGCACAGCCAACCATCAAGAGGATAAACTGTTGGAATAGCATTCAAATGCAGTAAAGTCAAGTCAACTAAACTGTCAGTCTAGTTAATTATACTGACTGCAAATTGGCTGCAGTTTGTGAGACTAACTGCAAGTATAGTGCAGTAGGTGCATATTTCAAAGTGGAGCACAATTCAAAGGGTTTGGCCATATCAATTAGCATGAAGACTGGCTAGCGGTCTGCCAAATTTAGAGCTTAAAACTCATCAACCAGAAACAATTTCAATGCAGCACCAGTAACTTCCACCATAGTAATTCGAATCGACTACATTGCAACGATAAAAGCTTACCAACAAGAACATTAATAACGAATAATATACACCGAGGATTACATATGCTATTGTTTGGATTAATAGGTAAAAATGGATGATGAAAACCAGGCTATTAAGCTCCGCGTATAAGAAATCATCAGAATTTTAGGCATATTTTTTGAAATAAGCTATTAGGTCGAGTTTCATAGACTTCTTATATGGATCATACAATTTTTACCTAAATACAACTTTAACCTTTACGATCCCAATATTACGATATTCAAGATAAAGATTTTTCATGGGGTGAAGGGTTCAATTACGGGTAAATAGTACGAAAGGTTATGTTTAATCATTTGAAAATACAGAAATAAATGCAAAGACAAGATTTTTATATAATTACAATCGATTGAAAATATTGATTAACATTTAGTAGTCGTCTTGGTAGTACGTTTAGTGGTAACAACTAATGAGAAGTTTTTATTTAATAGTCTTAATATTACCTAAGTATATATATAGTGAATAATTTATTTTTAAATGATCATCCCAATGTGTTTAACTTAAAAGCTTCGCGATCAATATATATCCAAAAATATTATATAACGTATTGAACTACTTTACGAATTAGTTAAAGTATGTATTTATTAGTTTCTAACATGTTAATTAAATTTCAAGTTAGGATGAAATATTAAATATTCAATTTAAAACCTATTCATACTAGTTGTATAAGATAAAAATTTCGGTATGGTGAGTATACAAATTGCCGATACCCTTTTTGTTAGAATTTTTGGTTTTATGGTATCGTAATATCATACGATTGAAGATTCGAAGTTTTGGAATTAAAATACGGTCGCGATTTTAACTAAAAGAAAAAATTTGAATATTATTATATATTACTATAGTTAGCATACGTAGAGGACCGCGTTTGTGGAGCTCATGAAAGTATATCATGCTACAGGATGCGCTCTTGTATAGTGCACGATAATATGTCATTCTACAGGATACGCTCTTGAAAAATGCATGATAATGTGTCACACATCAAAAGAAATGTTGAAAGAGTACATAGTAAATTGCCATGCTTTAGGTAAAAGCTTATAAGCTCTTACATAAGGTGTACACTCTCCAGATACCTGTTTTACCTCTTAATTATCTATCATTAATGTTACCAATCCTATCATTCTAAATTATATATTCTTTTTATATTCATGTACCTAAAATATACCTATATTAATAAATAACCAACTTAGTCGACTATAAAAATCCTGGGAAAAAATAAATAACCCTTAGTTAAATACATAAAACGAAATACTGTAACGATTTAAAATGTCTCTAATTTTAACATTACGAAGAAGAAAAACACACATAAATGAAAGAAATACGTGAGAGAGATTGGAAAACCAGAAATGTGAAAAGACTGTAAAATCTAGAGTAATTTAAAAAAAACTTTACTACGTTATTATTAATTCGGTTAGTGTCTTCTAACTACTGAAAGCCCCGTTACGCTATCCGTTAACTCGGTTGGCGCTCTAGAGGTATGAGGGCAATTTTGGAAAAGCATCCTACTACGTATCGACTGCGTAAGATATCGAGTTTCAAAACCCTTTGCTGAAACTTATCTGAAAACAACTTTTGAAACGCTTCGGCACACTCGAAAAACGTTAAAAACAACTTTTACAACACGTTAACAAAGTTTAAAAGCACCTAAAACGATATCCGATACGCTTTCATAATTACATCAAGCCCTGAAAACAATTTTCGAAACGCCTATACCCAAATACAAAAAACACCCAAAATACCTTCTAAAATTCTCCGATATATTTAGCGAACGGCTAAAATATTATTCAAAGCGTTTACATACCAGAAGCGTTTAAAGTATCACCTGACCCTCCCATACTATTTAATTCGTTTTTACACATATTTTTAACACCTATAAACCAGTTCCTTACTCTCAATACCCGACTTTGCCTCTGTTAGTCTTATTACACACCGTTTATTTAAGTTGTTACCGGCAACTTTTGAAATTATTAGCATAAACGTTAAATAATTATTTCGAAACATTTGATTAGTTTGTGGTTATACTTTGTTTGTATTCTATTTATATTAGTAAATATAAAAACTGTTGGAATTGTATTGCATTCGGTGCAGTAGGTTAAGTAAAGTTGACCGTACTGCAAATGTATTACTTTGTGCGGACTTATCGAATTGGATGTAAGTCGAGTGCAGTACGGTGCACTTCACTCTAGGGCACGGGCCAAGAAATTAGCCATACAAATTACAGTGCAGACCGGCTAGCAGTCTGCCAAACCTAAAACAATACATCTACCATCTGACCATGTAATATTAATGTTACTTCAACCAATCAAATCGACAACGTTGCAACGTGTAAAGCCTACCAACACTGATTAGTAATTGCCTGATTATTAGGTTAAGCATAGATTAGCAAAGTAGAATAAAAGGCTACTTTCCGGTTGTTACGCTTTACGTTAAAGTTAGAGTAAAGAAAAGATTTTTGCGAAAAGCCTTTACTATTATGTCTGTTTTTATGGAAGTAAAGAAAACTTTTAGCCTATATCTATTTTTACGGCAGCTTAAAGGTAACGATGGTATTGTAACTAAAAATACCAAGAAATATTTATTAATCCTTTTTTAAAATGTTAAGATTAACTATCAGAAGTCTTAAAGTTCGGCAAGTTAGTAAACGGCTAAGTCGGTATTACTACGGGTGTTCCTATTATAAAAACAACTAAATTTTATGGCCTATAATAAATAACCTTCGCCCTTTACCTACAACCTCCAATAACAAACGATCTTCTACCTTATTCTTTATACCAAACTTTTCCTCTACTTTACTCTTTTTACTCACCACGTCACTTTAATCGTTAAGTTTGTTACTTTAAGCGAAAACACCAAAAATCGCCGAGTCTCATCGAGAAAGCTACGTCACGCAGCTTCATGCCGAATCTCCAAATTCTTACACGATTCTACGCCCAAAATCACCAAGTCCTTCGCTCTACACGTCCTATATATCCTCCACAAGCCAACCCATTAAGATCGTTTTAAGTTAGGAATATATAGAGAAAGTTGAAGCCCTCGAATCAATATTTTCCAAATACTACAACTACGAACTTTGGGGACAGTATATTAATAAGGAATTAACCGAAAAATACTTAACCAAACTCGTCAGCTATTACATTATTAAGTAATGCGATAATAAGGATCCTGATCATGCCTTTAGCAACTTCCGTAATCTTCTTAACGACCAGATCATTACTATATAAATTTTACTTTAAAAAAAATCAAAATAAGGATTGAGATAGAACTTAAAAGGCAAAGGGTTTATATATTATTATAGGGTAATATAAGATTGATACAGGAATTTTTCGACCTAGCCTAGCTTTAAAAACGCCTTTAAGAACCCTACTCAAAAGGAAAGCAGGTTAAGAACCCTTATCGTTCATACACGCGATTTAGGGGACCATTAACTTAGGTTTAACTAAGTTAAACCTCTTTACGTACTGGTGATAAGAAACCTGTTAACCTTTTCGGCAGTTTAGTACCTTTATGTAATAGCGCGAAATACGCTCTTAGCGGCGGTAAAGAACGTAAAGCAATGGCCGCCAACGCGGCTAAAAGTATCGATGTTGGAGTTTTCCACCAATTAATTAAGTAAGATCATTAAGCCTCCTAAAACCTTTAAGTACCCGTCGCCCCTTAGAAATTCACTCGTCAAGCCCCTTAAAAACCTTCAACATTTAGATTTACCTACGCGCGGGAGCCTACTACAGGTCCTACTACAGAACTTTATCCTTCGGGTTAGGCGACTGGCAATTGCCCCTAACACCGTACCTCGAAAGCTCCAAAGCTTAAACTGCCAGAAAACACCACTTATAGTTGTAATAATTATCGCGACCTTCCTTCAAAACCTGTTAAAATATTCAATATCAACTACAAACTTATAACGGACTTCGCCAAGAGTTAAGATGACAAAGATAAGTATAGTGGGAATCTTTACAACCTTTTCGACATTAAAATAATGCCTTTCTTAAACATTTACAAGTAAATAAAGGTTTATCCTTCTGGTTTTCACTCACTTTTTCCCGAAATCCTTATAAGGCATGCCAAAGACTATTACCTGACCTTCCTAACTTAAGCTAATACGTTTCGCGAAATATATGATAATATTCAGGGCTACTTCAAATAAAACGTTTACTTAACGTATTACTATACAAACTAAGCCACTACGAGATAGACTATAATGATGGCGAAGAAAAAATAGGAGGAAACACTAATAGACGTGTTTAATTAGATGCTTAATAAGCTAATTCTTTGCGAGAAATCAATGGGGAAATCGCATTCTAGCGAAGTTACATTTCAGGAATAGGTACGGGTAGTAGTTACAAGTGTTGGAGAGTTCTAATACACCTTACAACGCCTAGATACCTCCTACAAAAGCTTTTTTGGCTAGTTACGCTTTTCGCTTGCCATATTAATGGCGCGTATACCAAACTCTCTTGGTATATACTCCTAAGCTGGCAACTTTATTAATGTGGATAAAAAAGACTTTACGGTAGTTAATTACGTCGACTATAAGTACGGGTGCCTATAATACCTAAGGTTTGGCCCATAGATCTTAACCACAAACTAAAGGCAGTAACTACATTAGCGCCAATAATATTTAGGCGGACCTGTTAACCGCAATCACTATCGTCGTGATAATGTTAAGAGATGTTAGATCTATGGAAAGTCTGGCTGTTAGTCGACTTGGCACTCTCCTGCCGAGCGTAATAACAAAAAGACAGCATACTACGCCTAATACCCTACTGCTTCGGAACAAGATTATTTTAATTAAATCGCAGATGTTAAAGGCGATCAACCAGTTGACGTCGTCGCCAACACTTCTAAGTAGATTAAATGGCACGAAGATATTGCTCCCGGTACGGCCTAGTAATTATCTGACTACGCCTTTTTATACTGTTTGGGTGTTAAAAACCTTTACCTTTGCCTTAATCAAACCCCTAACCCTTTATATACCTTCAATCTCTACAATTGTTACGCGGATCACACGTTTTAGGGTATTATGCCTGACATAAGGGTAGAAAAGTACTTAATAAGAGGTTATTCGTAGTATATGGCATTACAAAGGGAAAGCATTATAACTATTGAAATTAACTGTTACAATATTAGCAAATCCAAAGTTGGCTTTAGCCCAGACAAATAATTATTATTACTAGGGATAATAGTAATTTAAATTGTTGTAGGGGTCATTATATTCTATATCCTTAAGTTTCCTACCCCTTTCCTTTTTTGCTTGGAGGACATGAAGACTCTCAGTGTTAATGTCGACGTTAATACAGATAAATTGGTTAAGAACAGCTAGGGGTTTCCATTCGCCCTTAAGTGGAGGCACTCATGGTTTTATCTAAGGCCTGGAAGTAGTGGTATTGCACCTCATAGAGATGGAGATACGTTAATTATACCGGCGCTTTAACTATCTAGTCATTAATAAGCTATATAAAGTTCTGAAGTCGGTAGTGTATGAAGATGTGGAATATTTTGTCTTAAAAGCTATTAAAAGGCTTTGTTACCACTACCAAACGCATGCCTAAGCCCTCCGGAGATTTAAGTTTATATTAAAAGACAAGAAGGATTTTAACTGCGAGATCTTTGTTAATGTGTTTTAATTGGATAATAAGCTTGTTTTTCACATCGTTAATTCCGTAATTCCTTTTTACGGGGTTAAGTTTTTAAAGTAACTTTCAGTAAAGAATATATGGGGAATATTAAGGATGTTGTAGATTAATACATACCTAAGTTTACCTAACATCGTTATTTATAATACCGATATAAACTTTGTGACAGTGTAATTTCAGAAAAATGCTAAGATAATGGGTATTAAATATAAATAGGTACCTGTAAAAGCCTACTAAAGTACTAAGAAGGTTGAAAGAGCATGCGCCCTACTTTTCCGAGCGTAGAATATCCTTACGTTGGAAATTAGAAGCTTTATAGATCCGGAGGCACGCTTACAGATAGCAGTAAAAGGTATCAACGACACTGTGGGCCTTAACGGCTTAGTGCCAACGCTTCTAGTCTTTGGAGCGTACCTACGACTGACGAGTGAATTTCCGCCCTCGGAAAGTACCCAGAAGCGTACTGCGGTCTACAGTAAAGCTTTCAAGGAACTACGAAGAGAATAGGCACGCCAATAGGTTAATAATGCCCTTAACACCAGAAACGTCCCTTTAATAATCGATGTTCTTACTTTACCGTTACAAAGTAAAGTCCTCGTGTGGCGGGAGCTGGGTAAATGGGAAAGCCTATATAAGATATTGAGTATTACAAACTCTAAAATAGTTATTAAAACTGCTAACGGTTTTATATCCTTTCAAATCACTTAAGTTAAGACTTATATTAGGGATACTAAAGATAAAGACCTTTAAGTCCTTTAAGCCAAATGACCGATCTAATACAAACCTTGTTCACCCGTTATCGAAAATTCGATAAAACATTAGCGCGGACGACCGTCGAAGAAAAGAAACGTTAGAAATGAGGAATATATACCGGGGCGTATTTACAATATTACTTAGGTAAACGGAAAAGAGAAGGATGATGAAGACCTAGTATTGAAGCTCCGAGTATAAGGGATTATTAATATTTTCGATAAACTTTTTTTAAAAAAAGTGATAAAGTTAAGATTAACGGCTTACTAACCCAAAGAGTTGTATAATTCGTATCAAAAATCGACTTTAACTTCTAAGACTCAAACGTTACGGTTTTTAAGTCGAGGATTATTTACGAGGTTAAAGGCAAAACCACGGGGCGACCGTACGAAAAATCACGTTTAATCGCTTAAGGATACGGTAATAAAAGTAAAGACTAAATCCTTATATAGTTGTTAACAATTAAAAAGATTAACTAAAGTTTAGTAGTGGCTTGGCAGTAAGTTTACTAGCTAAAACTAAAGGTAAGTTTACGTTTAATAGCCGTAATATAACGTAAACGGACACGTAGTAAACTATGAATTAATAGCGAATCATACTGACAAATTTATTACAGGAACTCCGTATTATTTACCTTTTAGATATGGTAATACGTTATATTAAGCTATTGTATGAATTGGATAAAGTAGGCGTCAACTAGTTCCTAATCAACTAATCACATTTTAAATCACAACTAACGATAAAATCTATAACATACGATACGTGCCTATTGGTAACGTAAAAGAAGGATTTAGGTATATTAGGTATACAAATTGACGATACTCTTTTCGTCGGAACGGCTGGCTTTGTAATATTGGAATGGTAAACGATTAAAGACTTTAAATTCTAAAATTGTAAACCGGTAATAAAATTGACAAAGAACACTCAACTATACTTTAATGAATCGTTAATCCGTATATTTAGTGTTAATACCGGCTTTGGCTTTCGCTAAAAGAGCCAAGGAATTGTTTTAGCTATAATAAATAATACTAACGCAGCCAAGGCTTAACGGTACCTGGAATAACGTATTCGAAGTAATCATATTGTTATCTTATACTAACCGAGAGCCTTTTATAATCTATTCATTACGGCATAAGCACAAATACTAACGGATAAAAACTTTGACTGGTTAAACATAAGGCTCAAATGACAGATACGAAACCTTGACCACGAAATCAATATAGTTTTAATCGACCTCTCAAAGGCTAATTTAATGACTTTTACGGATGGGTCCTTTACAAATAACACTAACCTATCTTTAAAAATCTGCTTTATAATAACTCTCGTTAATAAAGATAGGCAGGAAAACCAGTTTAGTATTATCGGTAACTTAATCCACTAAAACTTCATTAAATGTAAAAGTATTAAACGAAGTGTATTAGCTTTAGAGGTTTACAGTATAATAGCGGGTTTCGATGTAGGTATAGCAATGTGGGAAACTCTTAACATTATCATTAGGAAGATAAAGATTTCTTTTATCCCGGTAGTAATTTGTACTAACTCGAAAAGTCTTTTCGAATACCTTTCGAAACTCGGAACTCCTAGTAAAAAACGTCTGATAATCGACGTAATGACATTTCACAAAACCTACGAAGGGAGGAAGATTAAGGAATTTCGATAGATCGATAGTAAAGATAACTCCGTTGACGCTATAACAAAAACATCGCCGAATAAAGCCTTTGAAAGGTTTGTAGATAGTAACAAACTAACTATACGAATCGAGAGCTACGTTAATAGACCGCTCAGATAGCCCAGATTACGTAACAGTAGGCAAAGATGTGCTAACAAACTGGAAGATTGCCAAGGGATTAATAAAGGCGATTTATTTAAGTGACATGGTTGAAGCAAAAGCTTGTAAAAGTCTAAGAAGACTTGCAGGGCCTTGTGGCGAAGGAACTTTTTATAGGAGTTGATAAACTCAGACCTCGGAGCAACGGAGCAGTTAAAGTTGATTGGAGTCAATTTGCATGCAATTGAATGTAATTTAGTATGGGAGTCAACTAGAATTGACAGGAGTCTGGCCAGTTAACGAGGAAGTAATTTAGTGGTAACAGGAAAACATTGGTCAATTACACTAGCGTACGCGTACAAACTAAAAGCCGCCAGTGTTAAAATAGTATTATATACAGTACAGTAGGTCAACTTTGATATAAGTAAAGTTAACCATACTGCAAGTGTATTGCTTTGTGCGGACTTACTGTATTGGGTGTAAGTCGAGTACAGTACGCTGCACTTCACTTTGGGGTACGGGCCAGAAAATTGGCCATACAAATTACAATGCAGACCGGCTAGCGGTATACTAAACCTAGAACAATACATCTACCATCTGACCATGCAATACTACTGTTACTTCGAACAATCGAATCAATAACGTTGCAACGTCCAAGGCCTACCAACAAAAAGCCTTATTTTGAACGCTTTATGTATTTTACCTATATTTCACTTATATATTATATAGTTTTATTTACTATTCCATTTCAGAACCCCTTGAAACATATTATCTCAAACGCCTAAAAGACTCTATCAATACGTTTTATTTGTAACAACGTTTTATACACGATACCCTAATCTCGTAGCTTTATTAAGAATAAATCAAAATAAATCTAAAAAATATGAAAATTTGTATTGGAAAACACAACGAGTGGAAAAAATGTTATAAAACATATAAACTTTAACCTATAAAATAATAAAATAGAAGTGCCAGTAAATGTTTTGAAACTTTATACGGAAAATACATACGTTATAAATATAAGGTTTCGTTATAATAATGGGAATTTCAATAAGATCGATTTATTTAATGGTTCTTGAAAAAAAATTAAACTTCGGAAACGTGGCTTGTAGTAAACGATGTAATTTCGATGATTTTACGAAGGAAACGACTATGTAAAAAAAAATTAATACGGCCGGTAGTAAAAACAGTTGTATCGTAAAAACATGGGCAGTAAAAGCTAAAATCGAGTGAATGCTATAATAAACCTATAATGAAATAATGAATATAAAACCTATGAAGGGATATTAATTGGAAAAACTTAAAACCCGATTTATTGAGATACTATATAAAAATCAACCTGTAAAAACTTCCGGAATACAAGTTGTAAAACGCTTAACACGATTAACCGCGCCTCTTCAAAGGCAAATAAAGTTTGAAAAATTAACGGAAAAGGAGGAAAATCTATAAAGATTATCTACTACTCGAGTTAAATACAAACCTATTGGTAGGGCTTTAGAGGTTGCAAAGTTATCGATTCGATTGGTTGAAATAAAAGTAGTATTGCATTAGTCAAGCGGTAGATGTATCATTCTAGGTTTATCAGCCTGCTAGCCAGTCTGCACAGTAATTTGTATGACCAATTACTTGGCTCATGCCCTAGTGTGAAGTAGGCGCATACTATACTTGCTTCTACAGTTAATACAGTAGGTCTATAAACAATACATTTAACTTGTGGTTAGTATAGTTTACTTTACTGTAAGTAAAGTTGACCTACTCCATTATCATTACCTTTATTTCAATACTGGCGGCTTTTTGTTTTGTGTACGCGCACACTAGTATAATCGACCAAATTTTTCCGGTACTTACTAAATTGTAACCTCGTAAACTATCAAAACCCTTGATAATTTTAATTAACCTCTATACTTAAATTTACTACATTTAACTTTAATTTCCCTACAACTCTGAGTCCCGACTTTTATTAGTTTTTACGAAAAGTTTTTCTTTTACGATTTTATATAATTTTCAATTTAGCCATGTCAATTAAAAAAATCATTTTTCTTAAGTCTCTGGTAATTTTCCAGTTTACTAGCATATCCCTATCTTCCAGCATATAACTTGGCTTTGTTAGGTGGTCTATTAACGTAACCCTCAATGTATATAGTTAGCATATTGCTGTCTATGAAACTTTTAAGGGCCTTATTAGACGATGCTTTCGTTATAATATTAATAGAATTGTCTTTCCCATGGATTTATCGGAACTCCTTGATTTCCCTTCTCTAATAGGCTTTACAGAATGCCATTACTTCGATTATTAAGCGTTTTACACTGGTGGTTCTGTATTTCAAGAGGTATTTAAATAAGTTTTTCAAGTAGGTATAGATTAATACCAGAATAGAAGTAATTTTTAACTGCCTAGTAATAACATTGAGGGTTTCCTATAATACTATGCCTATATTAAAGCCAGTTATTTTGCTGTAGACCTTTAAAGTTAGTAAGTTTCGTGTAATTCTTTTATATTTTATAGAAGCCTGAACATTTAGGTTGCCGATAATATTAAACTGATTCTTTCACCTGTTTTTATAAACGAGGGTTATTAGAAAACCAATTTATAAAAATAAAAAAGTGTTATTCATAAATTGACTATATATAAAAATTATTAATTTAGCCCTCAACAAATTAATCGAAACCATATTAATCCCTCGGTCCAAGTTTTGTATTTACTATTTACTCTTTTCATTCTGCCGGTTAAAGTTTTTACTTATTAGGTTTTGTATTTATATTATAATTAATAGATTGTAGGAGGCTTCCAGCTGACATAAGTAGCGATGTAGATACCACGGATATGTTGTTTTAGGTATCTTTAAGCTTTAGCTGCGTTAGTATTATCTATTAAAGTCAAATTAGCGCCTTAGGTTTTTTAAAGAAAACTAAGGCTAGTATTAATACGAAGTATGCGAATTGACAATCCGTTAAAGTTAAGTTAGTTGTCTTCCGCCAAAGTCGTAACCAACTTATAATTTTAAAACTTAAAATCCTCAATCGTCTGGTATTTCAATATCATGAAGCTAGCCTTTTTAACAAAAAGGGTATTGTCAGTTTATATGCCCACTAGACCGAAGCATTTCTCTTATATTACTAGTCAATACGCGTTATATGTCAAAAACTTTATACCCAACCGTAATGTAAAGTGCGATCAATAATTTAAAACTCAACGGATGTTTATTTTATCCAATCCGTATAACAGCTTATCATACCGTATTACTATTCCGGGAGGGTAAGTGGCACGTTTTTTATAGATATCTTAGTGAGACAATACGTTGCAAATCGGTCGTTAACTACATGTATATTTATGTTATATCTTAGCTATTAAGTTCAAATTTTCCTTTGGTCTTAGTTAGAAAACTTACTAGCAAAGCGACTCTTAATCGTTAGTCAATCTTCCAAATTAATAGCGACTGTATAAAAATTTCTTCTTTTCCTTTATTTCTGTATCTTTAAGCGATTAAATATCATTTTTTGTACGGCCGGCCGTAGTTTTTCCCTTAACTTCGTATATAATTTTTGACTCAAAATAATAATATTTGGGTTGTAGAGGTTCAAGTTAGTTTTAATTACAAATTTTATGACTTTTTGAAATAAAAATCCGTTGATTTAGACCCTATAAATTTCCCTAAAGTTGTTATAGACTAAGGCTATAAGCTGTACAGTCCGATTCATAAGTCATATGGTTGTGCATAATGTTATGTTATATATATCGTTTCATATCGCTGCCTCTTATAGTGTGATTAGCATAATTCAAAAGCGTTTTAAATTATAAGTACTTTTAGCCTAATAGTTCAAAAGGCTGATTATCATCAGCTAATAAAAGCTATGCTAACCATCTTAAGTTTACTAAATAAAACTATCACAAATATTCCATAACTATAAAAGATAATGGTTATAATAAACCTTATTCATCTGTCAATCGAATCTTAGCTAAAAGGCGATATCGCGGATAAGCCTTGGAGTATTCTAGGCATTATAAAAGGGGATGGAAAACGGGGCATATTATAAACTTAGGTTGTAAGCCATACAATCTAAGTTATAAGTTATATGGTGATATATAATATTATATTCTTTGTATAGTGTTATATCGCCTCCCATTATTATATCGTTAATATAATCCAAAATTGTTTTGTATTATTAGTACTTTTTACCCAATGGTCAAAAGTTTTAACTAACATTAGCTGATAAAAGCTACGTTAACAGGCTTAATTTTACTTAGTAAAACCATTACAAAATACTTGAGTCCGACTTACAATGGTCAGCCAAAAAAATTCTGAGTAGTGTTCATTATTAAGATACAGGAGAAAAGGTAAAAAAAGTTATAATGATTTTTTATATAGAACTTATAGGTACGGTCCGTATATAACCCGTCATGTACCCTCGTATATGATACCTATAGACCGCGTCCGAGCTACGCCCGGGCCAGGTATTGTATATCCTGTTACGTATCTAATTACGTAACCTATAGACTTAATAACCAATAGCCTAAATTTATAATATACCTTCCCCCACCTTCATAAAAAAGCCGTAAAAACTATAATATCGCGCTGAATAAACGTTAAATACAGGCTGTATCCGCCTAATATACGGTCCGGGCGCAAGCCAAGCACGAGTCGTATAACATGCCTCCTAACATGCCGTATAACGTATAATCCGTTTTAATTATGAGCCGTTTACACCGCATAACATGCCCTATAATACACCGTATAACGCGTAAACCTTACTAATCCCGGGCTACCTATGCCGTATAAATCGTCTCCTAACATATCGTATAACGTATAGCCCTTATAGATTCCAGTTCTCTTACGCTTAGAAATATGGCACCTACCGTTGCTTATAAAATCTCCTTCCCTTTTCTTCCTACTTCGCTCATTACTCCCCCCTTCACCACCTGTCCTTATCTTTCCTTTAATAACAACCTTAACTACAATTAACTTATCTTATCTCCATTATAACATTTATTTACCTATTACTATTTCGTTTTCTATTAACCTTCCCCCGTTAATATAGCCGACGTTTGTAACGGTCTGTGCTTAGGTTATATTATTATTACCCTATCTAATAACGACGATTAATAGCTCCATAAATTATATCGCCTCTTCGTATCCTAATACATTTACCGTTAATTACTTCCCATAACCCCCTTACGTTACAAACGACCTTTTTGTACTCGATAATAGTAAAAGCAAAAAAAAATCATAGGCTTAAATACCTATATATCTTATATTAATCTCCTTCTAAATTTCGAAGTACTCCTGTTCTATATTCGAGTCTATCATGACTAAGAGTATCGCGCCTATCGAAAAGTATATAATATGGTAAACTTACAAAATAAATTTTATGGGAAATCCGGCCGTATATTAACCCCTTTTGATAATATATTTCAAAGACAAACTTACTCGTAACTTCGTTCCGTTTATGCGTATTATTACCATAACTTGTCATGGTCTTTAAAAACAATGACTACATCCTATCCCCTTCCCGGAAATACCAAGGTAGTATCTTAAACCATAATTCTGTTTTTATTTCAACTTTTTCTATGTTAATTAATTAATTTATTCGCTTCCGCGTTATCACCTTAATTTAGGACGTTTTCGCCATTACGATAATATAAATTACCATATCTTTAGCAATATACCCTTATTGTCTCTTTTTCTCGGGCCCGGCGTTTTCGAAAACTTCTTTATCTCCCTCAACCATCTTATCTGTTCATCGCGACCCAACGCCTTTGGTTCATAGTATATTAACTTTAAATATCTTTGCTTTGGTCCCTTTTGATCACCGTTATATACTCTTTTGTAAGTTTAATCCGAGTAATTGAAAAATGTAACCACGTAATCTGTATTTCGTATAATCAATATAGGTTACAGCCTATAAAACTTTACAAACGATATCGAAAGCTAAAATGTAAAAGCCCCTTATTTACCCTCTTCCTATATATTAACTTTAACTACAAGCGGTTTGACCAAATCGACTATAAATTTACTAACAACTGTATTTGTACCGATCGCATTATCTAGATATAAACTAATATATTGTAATGTATTATATTCCGCTTAAAGGATCATTCTCCCAGCGCCGCTTCGAGTTATCTAGTTTCGTCGGTCTTACCTAATTCCCGACCCATTTAACTTTATCCGCCGTTATTGGTTTCGCCTAATACCCGCCCCAAACTTTACTAATCGCCTTTGTCGACATCGTATAATACTCGCCCCACCCCGCGTCGTTCGCCCTCGCCGATCTTTTCCAACGTCAGAGGCTAATTATCATAAGGGTTTTAACGTTATTGATGTCACCGTTCGAAAAACCAGGATAATAATAATAATATCCTGTAAATAAAACTTACTAGTTTTCGGTAAAAGCTGCCTCATAATAAGATACTTATCTGAAAAATCTAAATGACGTATACCCGACTCTATATATTGTATTATATTATATTAATAATCAACTTTTACCTTTCATTATTAATATAATATTATTTCCGATGTGAAAGCGACTTTTTCGAGATAAATTACTTAAAACGTACTTGGTGATGATGTTGAAATACTGGGTTATTAAAAAATTAAATATCCTTTATATTCGCCCTCAATTTATTAAAAGCTACCATATATTGATGATTTCTCAGTGATTTTGACTTTACCTTATTATAACACCTTTACTCAACCAATATATAACGAATATCACCTTGCCCTATTCTCATAATAATAATATCCTAAACTTCAAATTCCTTATATATACGCTCTTCTATATCGCCCGCGACGAAATTTAGTCTTAGACAACTGTTGGATAAAATATGCGAGGAAAAAGAATCAGTAATTGTACGTTTAAACAAATTGATGTAAAATACAATATAATTTCTAAAAATATCCAAAATAATATTCAATAGGTTGAAAACGTTGAGGACCCAATATTGATTATATAATTAGTTGAGGTTTTTATTGAGGGCATTAATTTTAATATGAAATCATTTAAATTAAACCTAATCTCCCACTTTATATGGGTTCACCGGATGTCACCAACGGTTCGCCATTATTTTTATTTATTATTTTTATTATATTATTACCGTTTATATTATCTTTATACACTCGCATAACTATATGAAAAACTTAAAAACTCGTTCCAACGAATTGGTGAATAAGTTTATATCCCCATTTACATTGAAAATCAAAAACATTTTATACCTATTAGCTAACCGATTAATATTAAATCCGGTAACCGTTCATTTCAATTTATTTAATATAAATTAATAAACGGGGAAATATAATGTTTTTTTGAATTATAAAAAGTTGATAACGATCCGTAAATACTTTAAAACCTCATAATTTACTCATTCGGTGCCGCTATCCGTTTGTAAAGCGTATATCTTCGATAAAAGTTTTTTAGCTTTTGCTAAAACATATATGATTATTCAAAACATATTTACTATAATCCGAACTGCAATCGTAGATAATGAAGCCGAAAATCTATAAAATTACCATTATATATTCCGGAAGCATTCGGCATACGCCTCCATGATTATAAACCAAAAGAACCTTTAGTCGAACAATTTTGAATAGTTAATTTATAAAAACTTAAAAACATCGAAAGCCGTTGTTAGTAATGGGCAAATCAATTGTAAAATCCACAAAAATATAAGATTTATAACGATTGGAAATGAAAAAAGCTTAAAGAAAGCCTTATCATAGGGTACAACAAAACTTTGTACCGTTATATAATATACATATTCGACATAAACGTCTAATGTTTACGACTAACCTCTTTTAATAGTAATACCATTGAAGAATTATAAACAAAACATTTTTACCCAAAAAATGTATAATAGCCTAATCGTAAACCTATTATAAAAAAATTATCGTCCATAATTCCCAACTCGATAATTATAAAAAATAACAGTAACATAACGTACACCTTGGGTTGATACCACAGTTCTTAATTTTTACCGAACATTTTACTCTAACCAGGAAATGTTTAACGCTTTTCGGTAACCGTTAATAAGCAAGTTACGTATAATAAATCGTTGATTATACTTTAGTTTTATAACTCTATGAAAACTCCCGGCTATAAAATAAGTTAATCGCTCGGTATTAACGAAGTCAGCGGTTTTAACGTAGGTTGGGCCCAAAGCGATACTATATCTTTCGACGCCTCGATATCCCCCGATGTCGTCGAAGTCGGCGGTATAAACGCAGGCTAGACCTAAAGCGACACGGCTACCATTAACGTCTTAAAATCCTCTTACTACCCATTTAAACGTATATTATCGCGATTTAATTTCAAAATTCCATTCTAATAAATTTTTTCGTACATCCCGCTATAATATACGTTTTTAAAATATAAAAATTCATTGTTACTATATTTAATATGGTTACCAAAATAGGTTAAAAGACATATGCGTAGCGCTTGTGAACCTCTAACTTATTTTATAATTTACAGGTTAATATATTCGAACAAACGCCTCGAGTTGCGAGCTGGTAACGTAAATAGTATTAACCAAACGAAAATATTTAGTTTTATCAAGTTTACCGTTTCTAAATTAAATGTGGCGAAAAAATACTTCAATTCTTTATGACGCGTCAAAATAATAAACAGGATACAAATAATACGTAATTATGATAACCATGTTTTTAAATAAAATATCATAGCGAAAAGCTTCCTATTGTAGATAGTATAATTACACTCCACGTCTGTTAATCGTACGAAATAATGTATTGCTAATTTGAAAATATTATCTTTGTTATTTTACAATGAATACCCTTTTGGAGCTATCACAAAATAATTGGTTCTAACTACCGTTAGCCGATTTGAATCCTCATATACCGAAATAGGGGCTGTAAAAATATTTTTAATGTTTAAAATACATATTTCTCTCCATCCATTTAAATTTACCCAATTATCTGTTTTGTAACTCGAATGAAGTAATTAGTTCAATCGGTAAAATTATTAAAGAAATTTCGAAAAAGAATTAATAAAACCTACAAAGCTTCGAGCATTGCGAATAATACATAAAAACCTTGATTTACAAATAATTTAAACTTTTTCGGGGTCGCCTTAAATACCTGCTCCAACCGCTACCATGAAACGAAGTTATTTTACCCTTCTAACTACGGAATAACACTTTTTAAAATCAAGCGGATTAACGTTATATAATCCTATTTAGTACTGAAAAGAAACTAAAGAATCTTTTAGGTAAACAATAACAAAATTATCTAAGATATCAGCTATTATATAATTAATATACCGTCTTTTAATTGTATCAGTTTTCGCGGAAATTTTGGAGCAGGCGATGGTATCATTATTGAAAATACTAAGAAATCTTTACTGAACTAGTCTTAAAAGAAAAACGTTGAGATTGACCTCTAAAAGTCTTAAAATTTATCAAGTCATCAAGTTAGCAAACGGCTAAATCTCTACTATTATGTGTATTAATATTTAATATTTCATATTGCAAAAAAAAACTAAGTTTTGAAACCTTTAACAAATAATAACTTTAACGGAAAACAACATGCAAACTAATTTCCCTCTATACAATTTCTTTCCCCATATACTTTTTATATATTCGTTACAATAGCTTTAAAATAAATTGAAATTAATTCCGTTATCAATACCGTTGAAAATAAAACAATTACGGCTTTTGACAATATCTTTGCGAAGCATTACAACGAAAAAGTTTGGTTTACGAACGCCAACAAAACCTTAACCATCAAGCACTTTAGTATCATAATCAACTACTCTTTTTTCGACTTAAACTCTACCGGAATTATCAAAAAACCTAGAGAACTTAAAAACTTTCAACAATGGTTTGGGGAATGGATTTTAGATATGTATAAGAAGACAGATAAATAGGATACTATAAAGAAGAAAACTAGGTTATATAACCGAGGGATTGATCTTCTTATAAATGAAATAAAGGAAGATAATATGTCAAACATATTTGATAAATGCGTAATAGATAAAGACCCTTAATGGATCAAGGTCAAGTGAAAAGATATCGTTAGCGACAATGTTCCTTAACTTCCTTATACACATTCGCAAAGTTTTGCCTGAATACAGATAAGTTTTTGAAACCCTCTTATTACTCAGAATTATGAACGAGCAAGTATCTCTAGCCGTAAGGATTTCATTAACTTATGAAGGAAAAGTCCTCAAATTTATCAGTCAATCAGGCAAGAATCTTAGCGAGCCTTTTTAACATTAAGAGGATTATTATCAAGTTTTTCCGAAAATCCCTACGTCTAATTTTAGTAAGATAACTAAAAAAAAAAAAAAAAAAGGCTTTAACCGAAAGCTTACTATAGACATAACCATTATCTTTTCCTCCCCAATATTTTCCAGAGGTAACTACCTTACCCATTAATCTTAGTACTTTCCTCAACACCGGTTGAAGAATCTAAAAGATTCTTACGACTAATATATTACTCTTCCCCCTTGAGATATCATTATAGTGGATACGAACTTCGCAGTACTTACTACATTGGTGAAGATCTGGGGAGGAAAAAAAAATATAAGGGTAAGCCGTATAGCTTCCTCAACATCAAGATACACTCATTCTTCAATATTTACCGCTAAATAAAGATTAAGCTGGCAGGATTTTACTCGTTATTTACTAGTATCCTGACCGACTAAAACGAATATTATTACCATCAATACTTAATGAATTACTCGTTGTTTCGACAAATCTATGATAGTTTCAAAAGTTACTTCAAACATAATATCAACCCTAATTAATACCATACAAATTGCAAAATCATTGATTGATTTTACATACTATATTATAAAAAACATTAGGAATGTAAAATGGACCTCTTTAATTCAATATTTAATCAGTTAATACTTCGCTTATAGGTAATAGGAAATGTGGAAAGTGTCGAAAATATACTGTGTTAATGAGTTCGTTATGCCGTTACGAGTTACAAGGAGTTCGAATACATTTTACAGTACCTGAAAATTACCTGTAAAGCGTTTTTTTCTCATTACAATCCTTGTCCACGACCGTGATAGCGGGGTTGTTAATTTAAATTAATATATATTCTTAAATTGAAAATTTTAGTATCAACGATAAAGATCCCTTTTACACGTATTACCTCTATTAAAAGTATGGCAAGCCCAGCCAATACGGTTAATAAAAGGCCTAGAACTGAAGGTATAATTACCAAACTACGTGAGGAGGAAGATATTTCTTTTCGTTAAGATCTTCAAGTTAATTACATAAGTTTCGTTTAAACGATAAAAGGTGTTGGATTTATGGAAAATACGGTTGCTGATTAACATGATATATTAATTCCGAACGTAAATCGAAATAGATTATGTATTAAATACAATTCTCTTTCAGTTTTAATTGGAAACACGTTAAATACATTATAAACTTCAAAATGAATAAGGTTCAAAATAAGTAAAATAAGCTTAAGATGATCAATTAGGAGGAAAATACTGGTATTAGTCCAGAACTAACGTAATAACTAATCTATTATGCCTTTTTATACCGCTCGATAGGTCAAGACCCCTATCGTTGCTATAAACATAAACATCCTGGCCATATACATTTATTTATTATTCGCATTTGTAACTTAATGCAATTTTTTTAAGGTATCATACAAAATATTAAGGTAATACTATATTCTATAGAAGGTTATTTACAATATGTTACTTTATAAAGAGAAATTAATATTATTACAAAACTTGATTTTACGGATATCGGTAGGATAAAAATTAGCTTTAACTTTGGAAAAGAGCATTTTTTACTGGGATCAACAACTATTATTATAATCGTTAGGCTAATTGTTTTTAACATTTTGAAATTCTATACCCTTTTCTCCATATACTTTGAAAATATAAAGAATCTCAGAGTTAACGTCGATGTTTAAATGAATAAATTGCTTAAGGTATACGGAGAATAAATGTTTCCACCTAGTTTGAGATAAAGATACCTTTGGTTTCACATTTAAAGGTTGAAAGCAACGGTATTGAACCTAACAAAAATAGAACTTCGTTAACTACATCACCTATTTTACTATCTGGTGACTCACAAGATATATAAAGACTTTCAAGTGGTCAGTTATGAAAATGTGGATTTGCCAACGTTAAAGTAAATTGAACGGCTTTGCTACCATGGCGAAATATAATTTTAAATCCCCTTTAAGTTTAGGTTTACGTTGAAATAAAATTTATACTTTAACTTCAAAGTTTTCGTAAACGTGTTTCACGTTATTAACTTCTCCACGCCTTTTGAAGCGCTGAATGCATCAAAACTATTACGATGAAGGAAGTATGTAAAGTATTGCATATTTTGAGAATCAATACATATTTGGTACCCCAAAACGTACTAATCTATAATACCGATATTGTTGGTAGGCCTTACCTATCAATAGACCTTTAGACGTTGCAACTTTGTCGATTCGATTGGTCGAAGTAACAGTAGTATTGCATTGTCAAGTGGTAGATGTATTGTTCTAGGTTTGGCAGACTGCTAGCCAGTCTGCGCAGTAATTTGTATGGCTCATTTCTTGACCTATACCCTAATGTGAAGTGAAGCCATACTGTACTTGAGTTGCAGTTAATACAGTAAACCCAAAAAACAATACACTCAATTTACAGTTAGTATAGTTAACTTTACTATAAGTAAAAGTGACTTACTGTACTGTAATTACTACTATTCTAATACTGGCAGATTTTTAGTTTATACGCACACGCTAGTGTTGTTAATCAATCTTTTCCGATAAGCGTTAATCTGCGACCTAGTTAAATGGCCAGACCCCTGACAATCTCAATTGACCTCTATATCAAATTACACCTATTTACACTTAGATTAACCCCTAATTACCGTTAATTTCCTTACGGTTTCGAGGTCCGACTTTATCGATTTTTGTAAAAAAAATCATCGCTATAAACCCAGATAAACCTCTACTTTATCTGTACTAATTAAACAAGTCGCTATTATTAATCCCGATAGTCTTTTAATTCGCCAGAATATTCTTAACTTTTGCTATGTGATTTGGGTTTGCCGGGCGGCTTATTAAAGAATCCCTAGATACGTATAATTACCTTATTACTATTTATAAACCCTTTAAAGGCTTTATTCAACAATAACCTCGGTATAATATTAGTAGGACTATTTTTTTCCATTAATCCACCAGAACTCTATAATCTCCCTCCCTTCGTAGGCTTCGCGAAGTACCATTTCATCAATTATAAGGGGTTTTTCGTTAATGGTTCCGAGCTTCGAAAAGCACTCGAACAGTATTTTTGAATCAGCATAAATTATTACCGGAATAAGAGGAATCCTTAACTGTATAGTAATAATGTTAAGGGTTTTCTGCAATGCTATGCCTACATTAAAACTTGTTATTATGCTATAGACCTTTAAAGCTATCACATTTCGTGTAATAATTTTGTATTTAATAAAATTCTAGTGGATTAGGCTGCCGATAATTCTAAATTAGTTCTTTCATCCATTCTTATTAACGAAGTTTATTAGAAAGCCGATTTTTAAGAATAGGTCGATGTTATTAATGAAAGATCAATTCGTAAAGATTATTAACTCAGCTTTCAATAAGTCGATTAAACCTATATTAATGCTTTGGTCCAGGTTTCGCATTCGCTACTCAAGCCTCTTATTCAGTCGGTTAAAGTCGTTACTTATCGGGTTTTGTATTTATACCGCGATGAATAGGTCATACAAGGCTTCCGATTAATATAGGGTAACAATATAATTTCCACGAGCACGCTATTTCAGGTACCGTTGGGCTTTCACCACGTTAGTATTATCGATTATAGTTAAATTTATGCTATAACCATTTTAGCGAAAACTAAAGCCAGCATTAGTACCAAATATACGAATTAACGATCTATTAAAATTAATATAGATATTTTTCGCTAACATCGTAGCCGGTTTACAGTTTTGAAACCTAAAGTTTTTTATTACTTGTTATTTCGATGCCATAAAGCTAGCTATTTTAACGAAAAGGGTATCATTAGTTTATATATCTAGTAGGCTGAAATTTTTCTTTTATGTTACTAATAAATACGAGCTGTATATTAAAGACGTTATATCTAGCTGCAATTTAAAACTAGATTGGTAGGTTAAAAACTAATAGACGCTTATTTTGATTAGTCAGTATAAAGGTTTAATATATTGCATTATCGTTTCTGAAAGATAGATAGACCGTAATTCCTGTGGCAATTCCAGTAGTATAATCCGTTTTAAATTTATTGTTAGCTACGTAGGAGCTTACTTCATATTTCGGTTATTAATCGTAAACTTGCCTTTAAGTTTAGCTAGGAAACTTATTATTCAAACGACTACTAAGCGTTGGCTAATTTTTTCAATTGTTAGAGATTACGTAAGGATTTAGCTTTTGCCTTTATCGTCGTATCTTTAAGCGATTAAGCCTGATTTTTCGTACAGCCGCACCATAGTCTTACCTGTAACTTCATAAATAATCCTCAAGTTGAAGATCGTGATATTTGGGGTTGAAAGTTAAAGTCGGATTTCGACACAAATTATACGACTTTACAAATTAATAGGCCGTTAATTTCAACCCTATCATTTTCCTTAAAAAGTTTACTAGAGGTTTTAATTAAACTTTATACTTAAAGCCTTGATGTTAAGTTTTTGTTATCTTTTTCTTTTTTACTTACCTAAGTAGTATTGTAAATATGACCCAGTATGTATTCTTTCTTTTTCAACGTCTTTCTTCCTCAGTGGTCGTTCGTGCTAGCGGCGTTTTATCGACTTATTGATAACGGATAAAATAGGTTCGTATTAACTCAGTTACTTTGCTTAAGGGTCTTTATCGTTAATAACCCTAATGTAAGGCTTAGCTTAGGTGATACGGAAAGTTATAAAACCGTTAGTAATTTTTATAATTACTTCAAAGTTAATGATACGTAAGGTTTTATATAAAACTTTCTATTTTCCCGGTTCCCGCCATACGAAGACTTTACTTTTCAATGGTAAAGTAAGTACGTCGATTATTGTAAGGCTATTTCTGGTATCAAGGGTATCGTTGACCTAACGGCGTGCCAATTCCTTCCGTAGTTCCTTTAAAGCTTTTCTGTAGGCTACGGCTCGCTTTTGGGTATTTAATAATATCGGAGATTCACTCGTTAAGCTTCGGTACGCTCCAAATCAGTAGCGTCGACACTAGGCTGTTAAGGCCTACAATATCGTTCAGGCCTTTTACTGCTATCTAAAGGTGTGCCTCCGAATCTGTAAAGCTTTCAATCTCTAGCATAAGGATATTATACGCTCGATGAAGTAAAACGTATACCTTTTTAACCTTCTCAATGTTTTAGTGTGCCTCTATAGGTACCTATTTATATTGGATACCTATTTTCTTGGTATCTTTTTAGAACCTTGTTGCTGTAAAATTGGTATCGGTATCGTAAACTACGATGTTGGATGAAACCAGGTAATTGTTAATCTACAACATCCTTAACGTTCCCCACATATTCTTTGCCGAAAGGAACTTTAAAAACTTAGCTCCGTGAAAAGAGGTTACGGAGTTGATAGCATAAAAAATAGGGTTATTATCTAGGTAAAATACATTAATAAAAGCCTTGTCATAAAAGTTATTATCATCTTTTAGTATAAATTTAAATATTCGAAGGGCTTAGGCATATATTTTGCAATAGTGGTAAAGCTTTTTAATAACTTTCAAAGTAAAATATTTCATATTTTCATGACTTGCGGACTTTAAGACTTTATATTGCCTGTTAATATATAGGTAGTTAAAGTAACGGTATAATTAGCGTATCTCCGGCTTCGTTAGGTTTAACACTACTACTTTAGGACTTTAAAGATAAAATCATAGATATCTTCATTTAAAGATAAATGGATACATTTAACCGATTTTAACTAATTCGTTGGCTATTGATAGGCCTTTATCGTTGCAACGTAGTCGATTCAAATCACTGTGGTCGACGTAGCTGGTGTTGTGTTGATATTGTTCATTGGAATGTGAGTTCTAAGTTTGGCAGCCCGCTAGCCGGTCTGCACACTAATTTGTATAGCTAAACGCTTTGGTTTGTGCCTCACTTTGAAGTGAGAACCTACTGCATTACACTTGAAATGTAGTGTATTTGAATCCCACAAACTACAGTCAATTTTCAGGACGTACAATCAACTTTACTGCAATTAAAGTTGACTTGACTGTACTGAATTTGACTGCTATTCTAACATTGGCTTTAATATTAGCATTAATACCGAGGGTCTTTATATCTTTTAGATAAAGAAATAAAGGGGTAAATGACTTAATGATATAAAACTTAATCGATCTAATAATAGTTTAAATTACCGTTATCTTTAATAACAATTGTTGTTTACCTAGTCCGAAGCTTTTTTTAGTCTTGTAAATATTGTAAAGATTAATTTTAGTGGCTAGAGTTTTTTTCCTCCATAATGCTACATATTGCAAATAGCCTCCTATTAAGGACCTTATTACCTCTATATTTTGAATAATTCCTTAAAACATGTAGTCCGCATAAAGATTGCCAAGGTTAAATATATGTAAGGGGTTATGGACTTAGTTAATGTAAAGATAAGGGTTTTCTCCACCTAAACGGTACAAAAAGGCGTAGTTGGCTAATTACTACACCATGGTAGGAGCAGTATCTTTATACTACTTGATTCACTTAGGGCCATCGTTACCGTTAATTAGCTCGTCGCCCTTAAAGCTTGCGATTTAGTTTAAGTAATCGGGTTTAAAAGTGGTGCTGCATTAAATGTAATATATTATCTTTCTGTTATTTCGTTCTTCTGGGGGGTGGCGTATTAAATATCAACCAAATTTACCACAAATTTAATATTTCTTATTATTATTACTACAATAGTATTTAAGGTTCATAGAATCGCTCGAGTTTTAGTCTTGTTAGTGCCAACATAATTAGTATCTTTAGTTAAGGTTTAATAAGTCAAACTCTACGCGTTAAGAGCGCCTGTAACCGTACGTACGGTCGACGTAATGAACTACCGTAAACTCTTTTTCATTTATGTTACGGTATTTGCCCGCTTCAAAATATATATTAAACGAATTTGGTATATGTGCTATTATAATTGGAATCGAGGAGCTGAATTAGTTAAAAAAGTTTTCGTAGGTAATATTTCGACGTTGCAAGGCGTATTGAAATTCTTTAACACCTATAACGGCTACCCATACCTGTTCGCGAAGTATAGCTTCACCAACGTAAGCTTTTCCCATTACTTGTTAATATAACATCAACTTATGAAGCATTTAGTATAATACATCTATCTATGTTTCTTCTTCATTCTTTTTCGCTATTATCGTAATATATCTTGTAATAACCCAATTTATATGGTATTAGGCAAGGTAAATGTCGTATTTGAAGCGGTTTTTCATATTATCATAAACTTCGCGAAAGGTAGTTGCTTGGGTTAAGAAGGTTAGGTAATAGTGCCTGGCGTGTTTTCAAAGAATTCCAGGAAATAATAAGTAATTCCCAGAAAGGGTAACCTTTATTTACTTACAAATGTTTAAAAAGGGTATTATCTTTAATTCGAAAAGGTTTTAAAGCTTCCCGTTATACTTTTTTACATCGTTTCAAATTTTAGTGAAGTTTATAAAAAAATTGTAATTAATATTGACTATTTTAATAAGTCTTAGGATAAATCGCGATAGTTATCCCAATTTTTATTAATGGTGTTTCCTAGGAGTTTAAGCTTTAAAGCCTCCGAAGCATCATATTAAGGGTAATTACTAATAGCTTGACACGAAGGATAAAACCCTATAGCAAGGCCTATAGTGAATTCATATATATAAGTAAACTTGCTCTATGAAATTTTTTAAGGAAATTAACAACTAAATAGCTAGGGGTTAATGGTTATTTCGAGGTTTTGAAGGACTTGACTATCTTACTTAATTAACTGGTATAAAACGCCAACATTAATTCCTTTGGTGGCATTAGCGGCCGTTACTTCACATGCCCTTCTACTGCTAAGGGCGTACTCCACTCTATTACATAAAGGGGCTGGATGTAATGATCACACTAAATACCCGTAAGTATATAGAAGGTGTCAGAGGGTTTATGTTATCAAGAAGGTAGCAGAGATGCTGAGTGAACAATATCGCAACTGTGCAAGTAATGATCAAAAGCCGTGAGGCTATCCAGATATATAGACTGAATATTTAGATTGACAACTGAAGAGCTATGAAGGAAATACTATCTATGTGGTGCTAACCGTGTCCTTATATCCTTTATCCTTCATACCGTCTTCAGTATTATCCTGGGTTGGATCATACTGGATCGCTATGATTCTCTATTCTCTGGATCATCTTGGATCGTTAGGATCCTTCATGATCCGTCAGGTGACTTTGCTTAGTCATCGTGGCTAATATAAGAGATGTTCTCCGCCTGATGTGTTAGACTTCAAGCTTCTCAGTGGCGCAGTTGCATACTGGCCCGTTTTATGACCCAATCGCTGTCTGAGTCATGACACTGAACTGCCGAACAGGTTAATAGATTCCTTATCTCCAACGCGTAAAGAGGCTTAACTTAGCTAAAGGTGAAAGAGTGGCTCCTTAAATCGCGTATGAGAACTTTAAGGTTGTTTAATACTGTTACCGTTAGGGCGTAAGTCTTAAAGGTATTCTTTAAATTAAACCAAACCGAAAAGGGTTTCTACTGACTTGGTCGAACTTTCTTTTGGCACGTATATCCCTCGGAGTTCAAGTTTAACCTTTAATTTGAACTTAATGGTCTTTCAGGTTACCTTTTGTATATTAATTATCTAGTCATTGAAAAACTTAACATACTTACAAAAAGTGAGGTAAGAATCTTCGCCGTCATCATGTTTAAAAATGTAATAGCCGAAGAAATTGTTTAAGTATTCTTATATTAAGTCTTTATCAACTTTTTATTCCTAAAGATTGAAGTTGTAATATTTGTCAAAAAGTTATTTGAGGGCTTTAATTGCTTCTTTGCTGGTTGGGTCAGTGATAGCTTCAAAGTGAATACTAACGTTAGCCATTTTTAGCGTTTTGACTTATGTAGAGTGTGTAAAGCGAAGGACTTAGTGATTTTTAAGCGTAGAGGCTTGGTTTTTTGGCGTAAAGTCGCGTGGGAACTTAGCGATTTAGCTTGAAATCACGTAACGTAACTTTTTCAACGCGACTGAGTGTTCTCGCTTAAATTAACGATCTTGGCGATTAAGTTGGCGTAAGGGAAGAGGAAAAGAGTGAAGTAAGGGTAAAGGTTTAATATAAAGGGAAAGATCTAAGTTCGTTTATTATAACTAAAGATCGAAGGTTAAAAGTTATAAGCCATAAAACTTAGTCTTTTTATAGTAGTAGTACAAAAAGTTTTACTAACTTAGCCATTCACCAACTTGCAGAACTTTATGACTTCTAACAGTTAATCTGAACGTTTTCAATAAGGATCTTTTTTAAAGATTTTTTTGTGTTTTTTAATAGCGATACCATCGCTACCTCTAAATGTAATGATTACACTGAATACCCATGAGTAAATAGAAGGTGTTAGGGGGGTAATGTTAGTAGTAAGGTAGCAGAAGTAACAAAGGTGCAATATTAAGAAGATGTTTGTTCGTGCTGTAGAATGATCACTAGCCGTTAGGCTATTTAGGTATGTATACTGAATACTTAGATTGACAACTGAAGAGCTATGAAGGAAATACTATCTATGTAGTGATAGCCGTGTTCTTATATCCTATGACCTTCATACCATCTTTAGTACTGGACTGCTGAAGTCGCTGGTCGCTTCCTGCAGTCCTATGTAGTATCAACTGGACCGCTCTTCGGTCCTTGCGGTCCCAACCCTAAACCTAGGTTCTTACAAAAGAGATATCCCCGATTGATGTGTTGGACATCAAGCTTCTGATGGCGCAGCTGGCCGCTGGCCTGTTCCATGGTTTGCAGTTGGTCCTTGGGTTATAACACTAAGCTTTCTTAAAAACCAACGTAGCCTAGAAGTCTTTTCTACTTACTGCCGTAAAAACCGATGTAGTTCGTAGGGGCCTTTTGCAAAAATCTTTCCTCTACCCTAACCGCCGTTGTTGACATAGAGTGTGATCGTAAAATAACTTCTTCTACTTAACTTATCTGTTCTTAACCTAATAAGCACTAATCGGTGTTGTTAGGTCTTTACTATCAATAGGACTTTAGACGTTGAAACATTGTATATTCTATTTATCGAAGTAACAGTGGTATTAAATGGTCAAGTAGTGTATATTTTGTTCTAGGTTTGGCAGACCGCTAACCAGTTTGTGCAGTAATTTGTATGGCTAACTATTTGGCCTATACTCTAGTATGAAGTGGAGCCATACTATACTTAACTTGTAGTCAATACAGTAGACCCACAAGACAATACACTCAACTTACAGTCAGTATATTCAACTTCACTGTAAGTAAAGTTGACTTTCTATACTGAAATTACTACTATTCAAACAGATATCACCTTTATTATTATAAAGTTTCAAGTTGATATTAAGTCGATGTTGGTTTAGTGTAAACAGGTTTCTGTTAAGGCTCACTAAGGTATTAATAAGTTAAAAATAGCTTACGAAATTTTACCGGGGGTTAAGGATGGTTTAGCCCAAATATTAAAGGCTTTACAAATTAGGAAATACAGCTTTAAATAGCTGTAAAAAGCTTTAATGATATTATTAATTTTATCGATCGTATACCAATATTATTAGTATTAGAAGTTTACCTTCAAATAATAACTACATCGTCATAATTGCTAAAGACTTGAAAGCGAATTATAATATATGGCAAATCCCTGAAAAAAATGAGAAAAGAATTGGCACTCCTGTCATGACCCAGACAGCGGTTAGGTCAGGAAAACAGGCCAGCAAGGAAACTACGCCACTGAGACGCCTGAAGTCTAACACATCAGGCGGGGAACATCTCTTATGTCAGCAGACCCAGGGTTAGGGTTAATGCCAAGGATATGTTGGATATGTTGGATATGAGGTTATCCAAGCTATCCAAGGATATGCCAAGGATATGTCGGATATGTTGGATCGGAGGTTATCCAAGCTATCCACATTATACAGTACTGAAGACGTATGAAGGATTGAGGATATAAGGACACGGTCAGCACCACACAGATAGTATTTCCTTCATAGCTCTTCAGTTGTCAATCTAAGTATTCAGTCTACCCTGAATAGCCTCACGGCTTCTGATCATCACTCGCACGAACACAGTCTTGATATTGCACCTTTTGTTACCTCTGCTACCTTACTGCTAACATAAACCCTCTGACACCTTCTATATACTCACGGGTATTTAGTGTGATCATTACAACTCCGCTATATTAAGATACCCTAAACATTAGAAATAAACTATGGATGATAAAAGTGCTATCTTTGCCTCTTTAAAGTGAATTTTTCACGTAGCAAAAGATAAGAAAATGTAATGAACCTAATAAAATATAAAGTATCGTTAATATAAACATAGTATTTAAAACCGTTGACGGTTTTTTTTTTTATCACAAATGTTAAACCATATAAAAAGTCAGTATAACTTAATGTATATTATTTAATCGAAAACCTTCGAATTAAACGAATTAATTTATATAATTATTCCAAACCAATTGTTAGCAAACTAATGAAATGTCGACCACGTGTGATATTACCAAAAAATAGGATATACACTAAACAGAAGGACTTTAAGGAGAACTATAATCTTAGTAAAGTATATATAACGGCATGGGTATATTAGAAAAACAAGTCTAACAGACAACTTACCCTTTTAGTATATATTGAAAGTATTATTAATATACTGAGTAAACCTTTTAAGTAAAGCAATTGAGTGGAGATCGACGGCATTTTTACATGAAGGGTTGGTTCATTCATGACGTTGGCATAAGTCAAGGGGCGAAAAATAACACTTTTAAGTTAGGCTTAATTTACGAATTTATTGGGAAGAAGATAGACCGGTCGTACGAAAAATTACGGCTAATCGCTGAATAATACGGTAAGGAAGGTAATGAATGTATCTTTACTTAATTTCTTATAATCAAGAAGATTAACTAGCGTTTAATCGTCTCAATTGTTACTAATTTCACTGTTTGCGTAAGCGGTAAGTTTATATTTAATGGCTGTAATATAACGTAAACAAATATGAAATTTGCTACGAATTTTTAACGAATTGTATTATCAAAATTTCCGAATAATTTAAGGAATAAGTTTCCGGCTGTTACGGTAATATGTTATATTAAACTTTTATATAGATTAGTCGAAAGAGGTGTTTATTGGTTTTTGATATACTAAACGCATTTCAAAAATGATTTAGGCATCAAGACTTGAAAGTTCGATCTATATTTATTCATTACGTAAAAGAAAACCTTCGGTATCATTTATACGAAAATTAACGATTCTTTCTTTTTAGAAAATGTTAGTTTTATAGTGGTGAAATAACGTATTATTGAAAAGTTAGAACTTTTAAATCATAGGTTCATTAAAACGTTAGCTAAGGATACATAACTTAACTTTAATATATTTTCAATATCTATACATGGTATTGAGAGTAAAAACGATATATATGACATGTATTTCATCCTACACTAGAAAAAACAAGCCATAAACTTAATAATAATTAATCAAACTAACGAATTAAAATCACAATGATACTTAGAGTAAAGGGTACATGCGGCTTTCATCGCTACTTTATACTAACCGAAGGCATTATAAAAAATTTAGATTATAGTATGATTACAATATTTACAATATAATTATTTTAACAAGAGAGATCAAAGGGTTCAATAATAAATGAAAAATTCAGAAAATAATATTAATATGACTTCGGTAAATTTGACGATAGAAAAGTTAATAATCTTCACAAACGACTCTTTTACAAATAATACAAACCGTGTATCGCAAATTGGATTCCTTATTATACTTATTAACAAGAGAAAGGTTAATGAAAAATTCACGATTACCAGTAACCTCGTATATTGAATATCCATAAAATGTAAGCGTATAACGAAAAACGTGCGGGTATTAAAGGTTTACAGTATAATAACAGGATTTAATATCAATATTATGACTAATAACACATCAAGGATTGTTACCAAATAGCTGGAATTACTTCTAATACCTATAATTATATATATAAACTCCCGAAGCCTTGATAAATACCTATTGAAACTAGGTACAACTAATGAAAAACGTATGATAATAGACGTAATATCTCTAATAAATCATACAAATCCCGTTAAATCTATAAGTTTTCATGAATTAACGGAAAAGATGACTCCGCTAGCACTATAACCAAAACTATATTCAACGACGACCTAAAAGGGTTTGTAAATAGTAATACGCTAAAATTATGAATCAAAGGCTACGGAAACCGCCCAATATGTTAAGTTAATGAATCAAAAATTCCCTGAAAAACTGGAAAACAGCTAGGGTAACGGTGGTGACAATAGTAACAGAGGTAATAATAACGTATTAAAAAAGACTTAAAACTTATAGCAAAGGGTGCGCAATTAGTAAAATACGTAATAGGAGCAAGTCTGTGACGAAAGACTTATGCAATGGAGTTGAGGAACGGAAGACTCGAAAATATAGGGCAAAGTTATGTAATTAGTGTTAGTTTTAGTGCAAATGGACTGGAATTAACAGGGGTTTGTCATATGAATCGAGGAGGGAATTCGAGGCTTACCATAAGTAAGTGATTAACCATACTGGCGTACGCATATAAAACAAAAAGCCGCCAGTATTGAAATAGAAGTTAATTTCAATACAGTCAAATCAACTATACTTATAGTTAGTTGATTCTACTGACTACAAATTGACTGTAGTTTGTGGGACTGACTACATTAACTCCAAGTTAATTGCAGTAGGTGCCAACTTCAATGTGGGGTATAGGTTCAAGCAGGTGGTCATACAAATTAGTATGCGGACCGGCTAGCGGTCTGCCAAACTTAGAAGTAACCACATCACTACTTTCAATGCAGCATCAGTTACTTCGACCATAAAGATTCGAATCAACTACATTACAACTATGAAAGTCTATCATTAACAAGCAAACCTATCAATAATAACGTTTATATCGCTAATATTGATTGATTGAAAGCCACATAAAACTAATTAGTTACTACATAAACTTAAAACACTAAGAATAAAGATTGAAATTATTCTAATAAACGTTTCAAATGGCTGATAAATAAGCTAAACGGAGGAATGAATATAGTTCTTATAAATCTATCAATTATTAAGCTTCTAATGTTTACAAGAGTATTTTTACAAATGAGACTAACTCAAAGTTGTAAATTAAACTCCTGATAATAATCTTAAATTAAAATAAGTTATAAAAAAGAATGTTTACCATAATTGGAAATTTCATTCATGAATCGTTAAATCAATATAAAAAGTTCACACGCAATGTTCTAGCTTCAAATGTTTATAAAACAATATCAGGTTTTAACTATGACATATTAACATAAAAACCTTTAACGCTATTATCAAACAAATTAAACCTACTATCAATTCTAATAGTGATATACACTAATTTTTGAAACCTATTCAAATGCATATCTAAGCTCGGTACATCTAACGAAAGAGTTGAATAATATATGTTATAACTTTTTAAAAAGCTTATAAAAATAGATAAATTCAATATTTAAGTAAATTAACGGTACCAATAACTCAATTAATATCATGCCGAAAGTGAATCGAAAAAAAAACTTGAAAAAAAAATGTGGATAAAAATAAGTAAATTATCCAAATGAATTTCTATTCAAATAGGCCGACAAATATTCTAAGATTTAAAATATTATAAAAATACCAAATGATTAATATGATTCATTCTATAAGTATTAATAGAGTAAATAAATATTACTAGTATTAGTTTATAATGAGAAACTAATCAATTAAATAGGATGTAATGAATGTTTCAAATACAATTTAATTGGAAAAGATTATAATAAGGAATGACCTACTAGTAATATATGTAGATACAGAAGTATTACTATCGTTACGAAGCGTTTATATTATAAAACGTATCACTATTGGCACCATAAAACAAAAAGCCTCTGGTATTAGTACACATATTAATATGCAGCACGAATAAGCAATAAAAATGTATTTCAGTAGGCCTTGCCTATAATAGGCCTTTAGAATTTGAAATGTTGTCGATTCGAATTGGTCGAAGTAATAGTAGTATTACATATCTACGTGGTGTATATATTGTTTTAGTTTTAGAAAATTGCTAGCAGATATGCATAGTAATTTGTATGGTTAATTTCTTAGCTCGTGCCCTAGTATAAGGTGGACGTATACTGTACTTGAATTGCAGTTAATATAGTAGACCTAAAAAAATACATTTAACTTGTAATTATTATAGTCAACTTTAATGTAAGTAAAGTTGATTTATTTCATTATAATCATTACTATTTAAATATTGGCTGTTTTTCGTTTCATGAGTGTATGCTAGTATGATCAACTAATTGTTTTCTATTACTACTAAATTACCTCCTTGCTAACTGGTATGACTCCTACTAATTCCACTGCTAAATTAACTTTAATGACCTATATTTTCACTATGGTTATGAATTCTGACTTTCACAATTTTTACAAACAAGTTTTTCAGGACATACATATATAGGTGTCTAATTTAATTGTGTTAATCAAATACGTTTCCGGCTTCAACTTCCCGTCATTTTCTTAGTTTTCAAAGGTATCTTTGTTCGCCTACACGTGATTTGATCTTATCAGGTAGCCTGTTAACGTATACTTTAATGCGTTTAGTTAGCTTATTTCTGTTCATAAACCATTTAAGGGCCTTGTTTAGTAATAATTCGGTTATGAAATTTACAGGATTTTCTTTGTTATTAATTCATAGGAATTCTTCAATATCCCTTTCTGGTTGGCTTAATGAATTGTTATTATATCGATTATTAGGCGTTTTTCATTATTAGTTCCGAGTTTCAAAGAGTATTCAAATAGGCTTCTCGAATCCATATAAATTATTATCGGGATAAGAAGAATTCTTAACTATGTTGTAACAATGTTGAGAGTTTTCCACATCGCTACATCTATATCAAAGCCGGTTATTATGCCGCTAACCTTTAAAGTTAATACGTTTTATGTAATTCTTTTTCACTTGATGGAGGTTTAATGGATTAGGTTTTCGATAATATTAAATTGTTCGTTTTATTTATTTTTATTAATGAGGTTCATAAGGAATTTGATCTGCGACGACAAATTTGTATTATTTATAAGGAAAACGTTCTTCAGGATTTTTAATTTGGTCTTCGACAGGTCAATTGTAATTCTATTAATTCCCTGGTTCAAGTTTCTTATTTATTCTTTTGTTCTTTTATTCAATCGATTAAAGTTTTTATCTGTTAGGTTTTGTATTCATACCGTAATCGATAGGTTGTAAAATGCCTCCAATTGGTATAAGGTGATGATATAGTTGTTATTAGTGCGTTGATTTAGATATTGTTAAGTTCTAGCCACGTTAGTTTTGTTGATTGTAGTTAAGTTAGCGCCTTAGCTCTTTTGAGGGAAACTGAAACAAGTATTGTTAATACTATTTTTATGGATTAACAATCCGTCCAAGTTGAAATGATTTTACTTTATTAAATTTACAACCGGTTTCTAGTTTCAAAACTTCAAGTTTATCATTGTTTGCTATTTCGATATTATAAAGCTAATAGTTCTAACGAAAGGGGTATCGTTGTTTATATACCTACTATATTGAAATTTTCATCCTAACTTTACATAATTAATAAATATAGATTATAGGCTAAAGATTTTATGTTTAACTTTAACTTAAAGTGCGATTAATGATGTAAAAACAAATAAATTCCTGTTTTAACCAATTCATATAGTAATTTGATATATTGTATAACCGTTCTCAAAGCGTATTTTCTACGGAGTTTTTGATGTAGTTTTGTTAAGATGATATTTTTTAGATTAGTTGTTGATTTTATATATGTTTACGTCATATTACAGCCATTGAAGGTAAACGTTTTAATAGTTTTGGTTAGTAAATCTGTTTTTAAATCGAACACTAAACGTTATCTAATTCTTTAAATCGTTGGAAATTATATAACGATCTAGTTTTTGTCTTTATTACCGTATTTTCAAGCGATTCAACATGAACTCTCATATGGTTGCCCCGTGATTTTGCCTTCAACCTTATGAATAATCCTTAACTTAAAGATTATAACATTGATGTTTTGAAGTTCAAAGTCGTTTTAAGTATAAATTATATACCTTTTCGTGTAATGAGTCCATTAATCTCAACTTTATCGTTTTCCTTGAAAAGTTTGTCAAAGATTTTGTTAACGCTTTGTGCCTGAAGCTTCACAGTTAAGTCTTTATCTTCATTTTCTTTTTTGATAACCTAAGTAATATTGTAAATCCTACCTAATGTGTATTTTTTATTCCCAATACCTTTGCTTTTTAGTAATCTGTTACTATAACGAAGTTTTATTGGTTTTTATATTATAGGAGAAGGAGGGTTATATTAGTTAATTCGTTTGGTTTAAGAATTTTTATCGTTATCGTTGATTGTTTCAATATAGGGTTGAACCTAAGTTGCATGGAACGTCGTAAAAGCTTTAATAGTTTTAATAATTATTTTAGAGTTTGCGATACTGAAGACTTTTCATAGGTTACTTTGTTTTCCTTTCTTTGTTATATAAATACTTTACTTTGTAACGGTAAAGTAAGTACGTCTGTTTTTGTAGAGTCGTTTCTGATATTGAGGGTATTATTGACTTGATATAATGCTGATTTCTTCCGAAGTTCTTTTAAATATTTGCGGTATATTATAGGCTTTTTCATATAATTATGAACAGCAAGAATTCATTTGTTAAACAAGGATATTCTTTAAAAAACAGTAGTGTCAATATCAAACTATTAGAACGTATAGTATTATTGAGGCTCTTTACTGCTATTAAAAACGTACCTTTTGGTCTGTAAAGCTTTTAATACTTAACGTGAAGATATCTTACATTTTGCGAAGTAGTGCGTGTATCTTTTCAACCTTTTTAATGCCTTCATGAACTTTAATAGGCACCTGTTTACATTAAATCCCTATTATTTTAACGTTCGCCTGAAATTTCGCCGTCCTAAAGTTGGCAATATTATCTTGAAAAACGATGATTAGTGGTTATAAATACGTATTGATTTATAATATTTTTGATGTTTTCTACGTATACTTTACCGATAAAAACTTAACGAATTTGGATTTGTAAAAGATGGTTCTAAAGTTGATGATGAAGATAATAGGCTTCTGGTTTAAATAAAATATATTAACGAAGATTTAGTATTTGAAATCCTCTCTATTTTTAGTATAAAATTAAATTTTAGGGGGGTTTATGCATTTATTTGGTAATGGAGGTGAAGCCTTTCAATAGCCCTTAAAGCAAAATATTATACATCTTTATGCCTTGTATATTAAAGGACTTTGTATAGCTTGTCGATGGTTGGGTAATTTAAATGCCTGTATAATTATTTTATTTCCAACTTCGTTATATTTAATACCGTTGTTTTCAAAGTTTCAACGTAAAATTACAGATATCTTTATTTGGAGGTGAAGGAGAACCTTTGGCTGTTTCTGACCAGTTCGTTAACTTTAATGTTAAAGTTAATACAGAGGATTTTTATGTTTTTCAAGTAAACTAAGAATAGGGTAGGTGATTGAATAATATAAAACGTAATTGGTTAAATAATAGTTGAAATAATCGTTGTTTTTAGTAGTCATAGTTATTTACCTGAACTGAAGTTAAATTTAACTTTACTAGTATTATAATAAATAATTTTCATTGTAATATTACATTTCATTCATCATAACGCTTACTACGAATAATCTCCTATCAAGTATCTCATTACTTCTTTATCTGATATAATACTTTGAAACTTGTAATCCGTATAAGAATCGCAAAGATTAAAGGTATATAAAGGGTTAGAGGTTTGATTAAAGTAAAGATAAGGGTTTTTGTCACTTAAGCGATATAGGACAGCATAGCCTGCTAGTTATTGAGCTGCGTTAGGAGTAGTATCTTTATATTACGTAATGTTTTTCAATACATACTTATCGTTGATAGTAACCTTTGTACCTTAGCAATTTATTATATAGTTTAAATAATCTTAGCTGATGATATTAGAGTATTACATATCGTATATTTCTTGTTATTTATTATATTGAACACAAAGATAGCAAGTTGACTTATTACCGGGTTTACTATAAATTTCATGTCTTTCACTATTATTAAAATAATAGGTTTCAAGGGTAAAAAATTTGTTCAAGTTTTACTTTCGTTAGTATTAGTATGGTTGTAGCTTCTAATTTAAAGTCTTTAAACCAAGCTTAAAGTGTTAAAGCCGCTCATACCTACAATTAATAAAATGTGCTATCTCGTATTTTTCTCCTTCTTAATCGTGAAGATCATTGTTTAAAGGGTATATACTTAGCGAATTCGACGTTCTCATTATTACAATTGCTAATAAGGATAGTAACTAGTTAGAAACCCCTTCATATATGGTATATTAATGTTGTAAAATGTATTCGAACTCGTTGACGTCCTAAATTGCTATCCATACTTACTTTTATAATGTGATATCGCTAATATAAGCCTTTCCAATTCCTTGTTAAGACAATATTATCTTATTTAGTATTTGGTTAAGGATATTTATCGGAATTTACTCTTTTTTTTCGCCTAATTATTTTCTTTATTTACTTAGTTGTAGCTCAATTCATGTGATATTGTATAAGGTAAACTTTATATTCAAAGTTGCTCTTTATATCTTAATAAATTTCATGACATGTTCCTTTTTCTCCCGTTAGAAAGGTTATCTAATAATCCCTGATGTATTTTGTAAAGATTTCAGGAAGTTATGAATAAAAACTAAAAGGAGAAACCTTTTTTCATTTGCAAATGTTTAAAAAGAGTATTATTTTTGTATGAAAAATATTATAAGGCTTTTCCTTATGCTTTTTTACGTTATTTTAGATTTTTGCGAAGTTTGTGAAAATATTGTAGTTAATATTAACTATTTTGAAAGATTTGGGAGAAAGGTTACGATAATTGTCCTAGTCGTCGACAGTATTTTCTAGTATTTCCGAATCACGGTAATGAAAGTATTTATCAGTCGTTTAACCCGAAATTTAAAGTTTGATAGTAGGACTTATAGTGAGTTTACTTATATAGGTGTATTTATTATGGAGAGTTTCTTTTTAACGAATTAAACGATTTTAAAGGAATCTTTGACGATTTTGAGGGAAGGTTTAAGGGTTAAGGGGAATTTAGTTGTATGGAGGATTTTAAGGGCCTTGATGATTTTGCTTAATTAATCGGTGGATAGCGTCGACGTTAATTTCTTTTGCCGTATTGGTAACTGTTGTTTTACGCGCTTTACTGCCGCTAAAGGCGTACTCCACGTTATTACGTGGAGGTATTAGTTTAACAAGAAGATTAATAGGGTTTTTATTGTCGGTATATAAAGAATTGGTATTATCGGGGAGGTTAAAGGTTTTATTCAATTGGTAATTAGGAGGTGGTTTTTCAAACCGTATGTTGGGGCGTTATAAAAATTTAATGCCTTTGCCTTTACCTTAAGAGTTTTAAGGATAAGGATTTTAAGGGTATTCCTAAATGGAGCTAACTCGAAAAAGATTTCTACCAGCCTTTTTAAAGTTTTATCTGGTATATAAATTATTCACCTGTTGATCTCTGCCTTTAGTTTGGTTTTGACGGTCCATTGGATCGTATTCCACATATTAATACTTCTATAGCTAAAGGATTTACGGATTTTTTTGAAAACACGTTAGCTATATCTAAAATCTTCTCCGACATCTATGTTAAAGATAAACTAGCCAATGTAATTAGTTAGGTGCTTTTGAATGAAGGATTCGTTAATATCCTTGAATTAAAGGTTTTTATTATAGTTTTTATAGAAAATAAGTTCGAAGGCTTTGATTTTTTTCTTTTTAATAGAGTTGGTAATCGTGTTGATTATGGTGTTTACGATAGTTATGTTGATGGTTTGACTGGTGCAAGACGTATGATTTGGTGTTTTGACGGGTTTAAAGTATGAGAACTTAATAATTTAGCGTGAAGTCGCGCGACGTGTTTTTTTATAGTGCGATTCGGTATTTTTTGGTGTTTTCGTTTAAAGTAGCGATTTTGATGATTTAATTAGCTATTATGACGTAGGAAAAAAGGAAAAAATTATGTAAAGGGTAAATTTAGTGTTAAAAATAAAGATTTAGTATTGAAGGTAAGGTTGAAAGTTGTTTATTAGTAGTTGTAGTTAAAAGTTGTAGGCTATATAACTTAGTCGTTTTTGCAGTAATAGTAGCCTTAGTAGTACTAATATAACCGGTTTCCAAATTAACGATCTTTAATACTTTTAAACGGTCAATTTTAACGTTTTAAAAATAATTCGGAAAGGTTTCTTGGTATTTTTATTAGTAATACCATCGTTACCCCTAGATTACCGTTTTGGAAAATCATAATTAATTTTGTTTTATTTTTGACGATTTTGTACTAGCGTAATACGTAAAGCTATTTGGTAAAAGTCTTCCCTTTACCTGAGTTTTATCCAAAACATAACAACCAGAAATTAGCCTTTTCTTTCACTTAATAAATCTATATTTAACTTAATAAGTATTACTTAGTAACGGTAAGCCTTGCCTATAATAGGCTTCTATATGTTATAACGTTATCGACTCGAATTGTTCGAAGTAATAGTAGTATTATGTGGTTAAGTGGTGGATGTATTGTTTTAGGTTTGGCAGACCGCTAGCCGGTTTGCACAGTAATTTGTATGGCCAATTGTTTGGCCCGTGCCTTAGTGTGAAGTGGGCATATATTGTACTTGACTTGCAGTCAATACAGTAGACCCACAAAACAATACACTCAACTTGCAGTCACTATAGTCAACTTTACTGCAAGTAAAGTTGACTTACTGCACTGCAATTACTACTATTCTAACAATATCCAATTTAATAGAAGGCACGAGCCAAGCAGAAACCCATACAAATTAACATGCAGACCAGCTAGCGGTTTTGCCAAACTTAGACTTAAACTACACGCACTTCTAATGCTATACAACTTGTTCCTCCGACCAACGATTCGAATCGACAACCGTGGCCACTTGAAGACCTGTCAACAGTGTTTCCTATTGTTATAAAAGCCATACCACGCCACGTGATGAGATTTTTTTTTTTTAAAAAAAAAAGCTATGAGTCACGGCATGTGGATGTTTGTTTCATGTACCCTACCCTACCTTAGGTACTTACTACTCGCTGTTCTAGCACCGGGGTCCGCCATGCCCTTTCCTCCCTCCCACCAGCACCTCCACCTCCACCACCAGCACCAGCACCACCCCACCCACCAGCAAGCAAGCAATGGAAAAACGCACCCGCTCATCGCGCCCTCACACCACCAATGCGATGGATCGATCCTCCGGCCAGGCGGCGGTCTGGACTGGTGCATGCTGTCCCTCGCTTTCTAAGCGCGGTCGGTTTCAGGCCCAGTCCCACCCAG